>JAKRYI020000145.1:0-40156 GCA_022379115.2 Bauhinia variegata | reverse complement strand
AAAGAGAGATTGGTCAAGAATCATCCAAGTGGACCAAGTTCGTCCAATTTGGTCTTTCTTCGTTTCGACAAGCTTCAAAGTTTACCGAAGCCAAATGTCTAGCATAGATTGATGTAATATGACACAATAAACCATGTGGAGAAGTTTGAGACCAACAAAGAGAGATTTGGTCCAAGAATCATCCAAGTGGACCAAGTTCGTCCATTTTGGTCTTTCTTAGTTTCGACAAGTTTCAAAGTGACCGAAGCTAAATGTCTAGCATAGATTGATGTAATATGACACAATAAACCATGTGGAAAGTTTGAGACCAACAAGAGAGATTTGGTCCAAGAATCATCCAAGTGGACCAAGTTCGTCCATTTTGGTCTTTCTTAGTTCGACAAGTTTCAAAGTGAACCGAAGCTAAATGTCTAGCATATATTGATGTAATATGACGCAATAAACATGTGGAGAAGTTTGAGACCAACAAAGAGAGATTTGGTCCAAGAATCATCCAAGTGGACCAAGTTCGTCCGTTTTGGTCTTTCTTAGTTTCGACAAGTTTCAAAGTGAACCGAAGCTAAATGTCTAGCATATATTGATGTAATATGATGCAATAAACCATGGGGAGAAGTTTGAGACCAACGAACAGAGATTTGGTCCAAGAATCATCCAAGTGGACCAAGTTCGTCCAATTTGGTCTTTCTTAGTTTCGACAAGTTTCAAAGTGAACCGAAGCTAAATGTCTAGCATAGATTGATGTAATATGACACAATAAACCATGTGGAGAAGTTTGAGACCAACAAAGAGAGATTTGGTCCAAGAATCATCCAAGTGGACCAAGTTCGTCCAATTTGGTCTTTCTTAGTTTCGACTAGTTTCAAAGTGAACCGAAGCTAAATGTCTAGCATAGATTGATGTAATATGACACAATAAACCATGTGGAGAAGTTTGAGACCAACAAAGAGAGATTTGGTCCAAGAATCATCCAAGTGGACCAAGTTCGTCCATTTTGGTCTTTCTTAGTTTCGACAAGTTCAAAGTGAACCGAAGCTAAATGTCTAGCATAGATTGATGTAATATGACACAATAAACCATGTGGAGAAGTTTGAGACCAACAAAGAGAGATTTGGTCCAAGAATCATCCAAGTGGACCAAGTTCGTCCATTTTGGTCTTTCTTAGTTTCGACAAGTTTCAAAGTGAACCGAAGCTAAATGTCTAGCATATATTGATGTAATATGACACAAAAAACATGGGAGAAGTTTGAGACCAACAAAGAGAGATTTGGTCCAAGAATCATCCAAGTGGACCAAGTTCGTCCATTTTGGTCTTTCTTAGTTTCGACAAGTTTCAAAGTGAACCGAAGCTAAATGTCTAGCATATATTGATGTAATATGATGCAATAAACCATGGGGAGAAGTTTGAGACCAACAAAGAGAGATTTGGTCCAAGAATCATCCAAGTGGACCAAGTTCGTCCGTTTTGGTCTTTCTTAGTTTCGACAATTTCAAAGTGAACCGAAGCTAAATGTCTAGCATAGATTGATGTAATATGACACAATAAACCATGTGGAGAAGTTTGAGACCAACAAAGAGAGATTTGGTCCAAGAATCATCCAAGTGGACCAAGTTCGTCCAATTTGGTCTTTCTTCGTTTCGACAAGTTTCAAAGTGAACCGAAGCTAAATGTCTAGCATATATTGATGTAATATGACACAATAAACCATGTGGAGAAGTTTGAGACCAACAAAGAGAGATTTGGTCCAAGAATCATCCAAGTGGACCAAGTTCGTCCATTTTGGTCTTTCTTAGTTTCGACAAGTTTCAAAGTGAACCGAAGCTAAATGTCTAGCATATATTGATGTAATATGATGCAATAAACCATGTGGAGAAGTTTGAGACCAACAAAGAGAGATTTGGTCCAAGAATCATCCAAGTGGACCAAGTTCGTCCAATTTGGTCTTTCTTAGTTTCGACAAGTTTCAAAGTGAACCGAAACTAAATGTCTAGCATATATTGATGTAATATGACGCAATAAAACATGGGAGAAGTTTGAGACCAACAAAGAGAGATTTGGTCCAAGAATCATCCAAGTGGACCAAGTTCGTCCATTTTGGTCTTTCTTAGTTTCGACAAGTTTCAAAGTGAACGAAGCTAAATGTCTAGCATAGATTGATGTAATATGACACAATAAACCATGGGAGAAGTTTGAGACCAACAAAGAGAGATTTGGTCCAAGAATCATCCAAGTGGACCAAGTTCGTCCATTTTGGTCTTTCTTAGTTTCGACAAGTTTCAAAGTGAACCGAAGCTAAATGTCTAGCATAGATTGATGTAATATGACACAAAAAACCATGTGGAGAAGTTTGAGACCAACAAAGAGAGATTTGGTCCAAGAATCATCCAAGTGGACCAAGTTCGTCCAATATTGGTCTTTCTTCGTTTCGACAGTTTCAAAGTGAACCGAAGCTAAATGTCTAGCATATATTGATGTAATATGATGCAATAAACCATGTGGAGAAGTTTGAGACCAACAAAGAGAGATTTGGTCCAAGAATCATCCAAGTGGACCAAGTTCGTCCATTTTGGTCTTTCTTAGTTTCGACAAGTTTCAAAGTGAACCGAAGCTAAATGTCTAGCATATATTGATGTAATATGACGCAATAAACATGGGAGAAGTTTGAGACCAACAAAGAGAGATTTGGTCCAAGAATCATCCAAGTGGACCAAGTTCGTCCGTTTGGTCTTTCTTAGTTTCGACAAGTTCAAAGTGAACCGAAGCTAAATGTCTAGCATACATTGATGTAATATGACACAATAAACCATGTGGAGAAGTTTGAGACCAACAAAGAGAGATTTGGTCCAAGAATCATCCAAGTGGACCAAGTTCGTCCATTTTGGTCTTTCTTCGTTTCGACAAGTTTCAAAGTGAACCGAAGCTAAATGTCTAGCATATATTGATGTAATATGATGCAATAAACCATGTGGAGAAGTTTGAGACCAACAAAGAGAGATTTGGTCCAAGAATCATCCAAGTGGACCAAGTTCGTCCATTTGGTCTTTCTTAGTTTCGACAAGTTTCAAAGTGAACCGAAGCTAAATGTCTAGCATATATTGATGTAATATGACACAATAAACCATGTGGAGAAGTTTGAGACCAACAAAGAGAGATTTGGTCCAAGAATCATCCAAGTGGACCAAGTTCGTCCATTTTGGTCTTTCTTAGTTTCGACAAGTTTCAAAGTGAACCGAAGCTAAATGTCTAGCATATATTGATGTAATATGACACAATAAACCATGTGGAGAAGTTTGAGACCAACAAAGAGAGATTTGGTCCAAGAATCATCCAAGTGGACCAAGTTCGTCCATTTTGGTCTTTCTTAGTTTCGACAAGTTTCAAAGTGAACCGAAACTAAATGTCTAGCATATATTGATGTAATATGACACAATAAAACATGGGGAGAAGTTTGAGACCAACAAAGAGAATTTGGTCCAAGAATCATCCAAGTGGACCAAGTTCGTCCTTTTGGTCTTTCTTAGTTTCGACAAGTTTCAAAGTGAACCGAAGCTAAATGTCTAGCATACATTGATGTAATATGATGCAATAAACCATGGGAGAAGTTTGAGACCAACAAAGAGAGATTTGGTCCAAGAATCATCCAAGTGGACCAAGTTCGTCCAATTTGGTCTTTCTTATTTCGACTAGTTTCAAAGTGAACCGAAGCCAAATGTCTAGCATACATTGATGTAATATGATGCAATAAACCTGGGGAGAAGTTTGAGACCAACGAACAGAGATTTGTTCCAAGAATCATCCAAGTGGACCAAGTTCGTCCAATAGGTCTTTCTTCGTTTCGACTACTTCAAAGTTTACCGAAGCCAAATGTCTAGCATAGATTGATGTAATATGACACAATAAACCATGTGGAGAAGTTTGAGACCAACAAAGAGAGATTTGTCCAAGAATCATCCAAGTGGACCAAGTTCGTCCATTTTGGTCTTTCTTAGTTTCGACAAGTTTCAAAGTGAACCGAAGCTAAATGTCTAGCATATATTGATGTAATATGACACAATAAACCATGTGGAGAAGTTTGAGACCAACAAAGAGAGATTTGGTCCAAGAATCATCCAAGTGGACCAAGTTCGTCCATTTTGGTCTTTCTTAGTTTCGACAAGTTTCAAAGTGAACCGAAGCTAAATGTCTAGCATATATTGATGTAATATGACGCAATAAACATGGGAGAAGTTTGAGACCAACAAAGAGAGATTTGGTCCAAGAATCATCCAAGTGGACCAAGTTCGTCCGTTTTGGTCTTTCTTAGTTTCGACAAGTTTCAAAGTGAACCGAAGCTAAATGTCTAGCATATATTGATGTAATATGACACAATAAACCATGGGAGAAGTTTGAGACCAACAAAGAGAGATTTGGTCCAAGAATCATCCAAGTGGACCAAGTTCGTCCGTTTTGGTCTTTCTTAGTTTCGACAAGTTTCAAAGTGAACCGAAACTAAATGTCTAGCATATATTGATATAATATGACGCAATAAAACATGGGGAGAAGTTTGAGACAAACAAAGAGAGATTTGGTCCAAGAATCATCCAAGTGGACCAAGTTCGTCCGTTTTGGTCTTTCTTAGTTTCGACAAGTTTCAAAGTGAAGTGAAGCTAAATGTCTAGCATACATTGATGTAATATGATGCAATAAACCATGGGAGAAGTTTGAGACCAACGAACAGAGATTTGTTCCAAGAATCATCCAAGTGGACCAAGTTCGTCCAATATTGGTCTTTCTTCGTTTCGACTAGCTTCAAAGTTTACCGAAGCCAAATGTCTAGCATAGATTGATGTAATATGACACAATAAACCATGTGGAGAAGTTTGAGACCAACAAAGAGAGATTTGGTCCAAGAATCATCCAAGTGGACCAAGTTCGTCCATTTTGGTCTTTCTTAGTTTCGACAAGTTTCAAAGTGAACCGAAGCTAAATGTCTAGCATATATTGATGTAATATGACACAATAAACCATGTGGAGAAGTTTGAGACCAACAAAGAGAGATTTGGTCCAAGAATCATCCAAGTGGACCAAGTTCGTCTATTTTGGTCTTTCTTAGTTTCGACAAGTTTCAAAGTGAACCGAAACTAAATGTCTAGCATATATTGATGTAATATGACGCAATAAAACATGGGAGAAGTTTGAGACAAACAAAGAGAGATTTGGTCCAAGAATCATCCAAGTGGACCAAGTTCGTCCTTTTGGTCTTTCTTAGTTTCGACAACTTTCAAAGTGAACCGAAGCTAAATGTCTAGCATATATTGATGTAATATGACACAATAAACCATGTGGAGAAGTTTGAGACCAACAAAGAGAGATTTGGTCCAAGAATCATCCAAGTGGACCAAGTTCGTCCGTTTTGGTCTTTCTTAGTTTCGACAAGTTTCAAAGTGAACCGAAGCTAAATGTCTAGCATAGATTGATGTAATATGACACAATAAACATGGGAGAAGTTTGAGACCAACAAAGAGAGATTTGGTCCAAGAATCATCCAAGTGGACCAAGTTCGTCCGTTTGGTCTTTCTTAGTTTCGACAAGTTTCAAAGTGAACGAAGCTAAATGTCTAGCATACATTGATGTAATATGATGCAATAAACCATGGGGAGAAGTTTGAGACCAACGAACAGAGATTTGGTCCAAGAATCATCCAAGTGGACCAAGTTCGTCCAATATTGGTCTTTCTTCAGTTCGACTACCTTCAAAGTTTACCGAAGCCAAATGTCTAGCATACATTGATGTAATATGATGCAATAAACCATGGGAGAAGTTTGAGACCAACGAACAGAGATTTGTTCCAAGAATCATCCAAGTGGACCAAGTTCGTCCAATATTGGTCTTTCTTACGTTTCGACTAGCTTCAAAGTTTACCGAAGCCAAATGTCTAGCATAGATTGATGTAATATGACACAATAAATCATGTGGAGAAGTTTGAGACCAACAAAGAGAGATTTAGTCCAAGAATCATCCAAGTGGACCAAGTTCGTCCATTTTGGTCTTTCTTAGTTTCGACAAGTTTCAAAGTGAACCGAAGCTAAATGTCTAGCATATATTGATGTAATATGACACAATAAACCATGTGGAGAAGTTTGAGACCAACAAAGAGAGATTTGGTCCAAGAATCATCCAAGTGGACCAAGTTCGTCCATTTTGGTCTTTCTTAGTTTCGACAAGTTCAAAGTGAACCGAAACTAAATGTCTAGCATATATTGATGTAATATGACGCAATAAACATGGGGAGAAGTTTGAGACCAACAAAGAGAGATTTGGTCCAAGAATCATCCAAGTGGACCAAGTTCGTCCGTTTTGGTCTTTCTTAGTTTCGACAAGTTTCAAAGTGAACCGAAGCTAAATGTCTAGCATATATTGATGTAATATGACACAATAAACCATGTGGAGAAGTTTGAGACCAACAAAGAGAGATTTGGTCCAAGAATCATCCAAGTGGACCAAGTTCGTCCATTTTGGTCTTTCTTAGTTTCGACAAGTTTCAAAGTGAACCGAAACTAAATGTCTAGCATATATTGATATAATATGACGCAATAAACCATGGGGAGAAGTTTGAGACAAACAAAGAGTGATTTGGTCCAAGAATCATCCAAGTGGACCAAGTTCGTCCGTTTTGGTCTTTCTTAGTTTCGACAAGTTTCAAAGTGAAGTGAAGCTAAACTCTAGCATACATTGATGTAATATGATGCAATAAACCATGGGGAGAAGTTTGAGACCAACGAACAGAGATTTGGTCCAAGAATCATCCAAGTGGACCAAGTTCGTCCAATATTGGTCTTTCTTCATTTCGACTAGCTTCAAAGTTTACCGAAGCCAAATGTCTAGCATACATTGATGTAATATGATGCAATAAACCATGGGAGAAGTTTGAGACCAACAACAGAGATTTGGTCCAAGAATCATCCAAGTGGACCAAGTTCGTCCAATATTGGTCTTTCTTCGTTTCGACTAGCTTCAAAGTTTACCGAAGCCAAATGTCTAGCATAGATTGATGTAATATGACACAATAAACCATGTGGAGAAGTTTGAGACCAACAAAGAGAGATTTGGTCCAAGAATCATCCAAGTGGACCAAGTTCGTCCTTTTGGTCTTTCTTAGTTTCGACAAGTTTCAAAGTGAACCGAAGCTAAATGTCTAGCATATATTGATGTAATATGACGCAATAAACATGTGGAGAAGTTTGAGACCAACAAAGACAGATTTGGTCCAAGAATCATCCAAGTGGACCAAGTTCGTCGTTTTGGTCTTTCTTAGTTTCGACAAGTTTCAAAGTGACCGAAGCTAAATGTCTAGCATAGATTGATGTAATATGACACAAAAAACCATGTGGAGAAGTTTGAGACCAACAAAGAGAGATTTGGTCCAAGAATCATCCAAGTGGACCAAGTTCGTCCAATTTTGGTCTTTCTTCGTTTCGACAAGTTTCAAAGTGAACCGAAGCTAAATGTCTAGCATATATTGATGTAATATGACGCAATAAAACATGGGGAGAGTTTGAGACCAACAAAGAGAGATTTGGTCCAAGAATCATCCAAGTGGACCAAGTTCGTCCATTTTGGTCTTTCTTAGTTTCGACAAGTTTCAAAGTGAAGTGAAGCTAAAATCTAGCATACATTGATGTAATATGATGCAATAAACCATGGGGAGAAGTTTGAGACCAACGAACAGAGATTTGGTCCAAGAATCATCCAAGTGGACCAAGTTCGTCCATTTTGTCTTTCTTCGTTTCGACTAGCTTCAAAGTTTACCGAAGCCAAATGTCTAGCATAGATTGATGTAATATGACACAATAAACCATGTGGAGAAGTTTGAGACCAACAAAGAGAGATTTGGTCCAAGAATCATCCAAGTGGACCAAGTTCGTCCATTTTGGTCTTTCTTAGTTTCGACAAGTTTCAAAGTGAACCGAAGCTAAATGTTAGCATATATTGATGTAATATGACACAATAAACCATGTGGAGAAGTTTGAGACCAACAAAGAGAGATTTGGTCCAAGAATCATCCAAGTGGACCAAGTTCGTCCATTTTGGTCTTTCTTAGTTTCGACAAGTTTCAAAGTGAACCGAAACTAAATGTCTAGCATATATTGATGTAATATGACGCAATAAACATGGGAGAAGTTTGAGACCAACAAAGAGAGATTTGGTCCAAGAATCATCCAAGTGGACCAAGTTCGTCCGTTTTGGTCTTTCTTAGTTTCGACAAGTTTCAAAGTGAAGTGAAGCTAAATGTCTAGCATACATTGATGTAATATGATGCAATAAACCATGGGAGAAGTTTGAGACCAACAAACAGAGATTTGGTCCAAGAATCATCCAAGTGGACCAAGTTCGTCCATTTTGGTCTTTCTCGTTTCGACAAGCTTCAAAGTTGACCGAAGCCAAATGTCTAGCATAGATTGATGTAATATGACACAATAAACCATGTGGAGAAGTTTGAGACCAACAAAGAGAGATTTGGTCCAAGAATCATCCAAGTGGACCAAGTTCGTCCATTTTGGTCTTTTTTGTTTCGACTAGCTTCAAAGTTGACCGAAGCCAAATGTCTAGCATAGATTGATGTAATATGACACAATAAACCATGTGGAGAAGTTTGAGACCAACAAAGAGAGATTTGGTCCAAGAATCATCCAAGTGGACCAAGTTCGTCCATTTTGGTCTTTCTTAGTTTCGACAAGTTTCAAAGTGAACCGAAGCTAAATGTCTAGCATAGATTGATGTAATATGACACAATAAACCATGTGGAGAAGTTTGAGACCAACAAAGAGAGATTTGGTCCAAGAATCATCCAAGTGGACCAAGTTCGTCCATTTTGGTCTTTCTTCGTTTCGACTAGTTTCAAAGTGAACCGAAGCTAAATGTCTAGCATATATTGATGTAATATGATGCAATAAACCATGTGGAGAAGTTTGAGACCAACAAAGAGAGATTTGGTCCAAGAATCATCCAAGTGGACCAAGTTCGTCCATTTTGGTCTTTCTTAGTTTCGACAAGTTTCAAAGTGAACCGAAACTAAATGTCTAGCATATATTGATGTAATATGACGCAATAAAACATGGGAGAAGTTTGAGACCAACAAAGAGAGATTTGGTCCAAGAATCATCCAAGTGGACCAAGTTCGTCCATTTTGGTCTTTCTTAGTTTCGACAACTTTCAAAGTGAACCGAAGCTAAATGTCTAGCATAGATTGATGTAATATGATGCAATAAACCATGGGGAGAAGTTTGAGACCAACAAAGAGAGATTTGGTCCAAGAATCATCCAAGTGGACCAAGTTCGTCCATTTTGGTCTTTCTTAGTTTCGACAAGTTCAAAGTGAACCGAAGCCAAATGTCTAGCATAGATTGATGTAATATGACACAATAAACCATGTGGAGAAGTTTGAGACCAACAAAGAGAGATTTGGTCCAAGAATCATCCAAGTGGACCAAGTTCGTCCATTTGGTCTTTCTTCGTTTCGACTAGTTTCAAAGTGAACCGAAGCTAAATGTCTAGCATAGATTGATGTAATATGACACAATAAACCATGTGGAGAAGTTTGAGACCAACAAAGAGAGATTTGGTCCAAGAATCATCCAAGTGGACCAAGTTCGTCCATTTTGGTCTTTCTTAGTTTCGACAAGTTTCAAAGTGAACCGAAGCTAAATGTCTAGCATATATTGATGTAATATGACACAATAAAACATGGGGAGAAGTTTGAGACCAACAAAGAGAGATTTGGTCCAAGAATCATCCAAGTGGACCAAGTTCGTCCGTTTTGGTCTTTCTTAGTTTCGACAAGTTTCAAAGTGAAGTGAAGCTAAATGTCTAGCATACATTGATGTAATATGATGCAATAAACCATGTGGAGAAGTTTGAGACCAACGAAGAGAGATTTGGTCCAAGAATCATCCAAGTGGACCAAGTTCGTCCATTTTGGTCTTTCTTCGTTTCGACTAGCTTCAAAGTTTACCGAAGCCAAATGTCTAGCATAGATTGATGTAATATGACACAATAAACCATGTGGAGAAGTTTGAGACCAACAAAGAGAGATTTGGTCCAAGAATCATCCAAGTGGACCAAGTTCGTCCATTTTGGTCTTTTTTTGTTTCGACTAGCTTCAAAGTTGACCGAAGCCAAATGTCTAGCATAGATTGATGTAATATGACACAATAAACCATGTGGAGAAGTTTGAGACCAACAAAGAGAGATTTGGTCCAAGAATCATCCAAGTGGACCAAGTTCGTCCATTTTGGTCTTTCTTAGTTTCGACAAGTTTCAAAGTGAACCGAAGCTAAATGTCTAGCATAGATTGATGTAATATGACACAATAAACCATGTGGAGAAGTTTGAGACCAACAAAGAGAGATTTGGTCCAAGAATCATCCAAGTGGACCAAGTTCGTCCAATTTGGTCTTTCTTCGTTTCGACTAGTTTCAAAGTGAACCGAAGCTAAATGTCTAGCATATATTGATGTAATATGATGCAATAAACCATGTGGAGAAGTTTGAGACCAACAAAGAGAGATTTGGTCCAAGAATCATCCAAGTGGACCAAGTTCGTCCATTTTGGTCTTTCTTAGTTTCGACAGTTTCAAAGTGAACCGAAGCTAAATGTCTAGCATAGATTGATGTAATATGACACAATAAACCATGTGGAGAAGTTTGAGACCAACAAAGAGAGATTTGGTCCAAGAATCATCCAAGTGGACCAAGTTCGTCCATTTTGGTCTTTCTTCGTTTCGACTAGTTTCAAAGTGAACCGAAGCTAAATGTCTAGCATAGATTGATGTAATATGACACAATAAACCATGTGGAGAAGTTTGAGACCAACAAAGAGAGATTTGGTCCAAGAATCATCCAAGTGGACCAAGTTCGTCCATTTTGGTCTTTCTTAGTTTCGACAAGTTTCAAAGTGAACCGAAGCTAAATGTCTAGCATATATTGATGTAATATGACACAATAAACCATGTGGAGAAGTTTGAGACCAACAAAGAGAGATTTGGTCCAAGAATCATCCAAGTGGACCAAGTTCGTCCATTTTGGTCTTTCTTAGTTTCGACAAGTTTCAAAGTGAACCGAAGCTAAATGTCTAGCATATATTGATGTAATATGACACAATAAAACATGTGGAGAAGTTTGAGACCAACAAAGAGAGATTTGGTCCAAGAATCATCCAAGTGGACCAAGTTCGTCCATTTTGGTCTTTCTTAGTTTCGACAAGTTTCAAAGTGAACCGAAGCTAAATGTCTAGCATAGATTGATGTAATATGACAATAAACCATGGGGAGAAGTTTGAGACCAACAAAGAGAGATTTGGTCCAAGAATCATCCAAGTGGACCAAGTTCGTCCATTTTGGTCTTTCTTTGTTTCGACAAGTTTCAAAGTGAACCGAAGCTAAATGTCTAGCATAGATTGATGTAATATGACACAAAAAACCATGTGGAGAAGTTTGAGACCAACAAGAGAGATTTGGTCCAAGAATCATCCAAGTGGACCAAGTTCGTCCAATTTGGTCTTTCTTCGTTTCGACTAGTTTCAAAGTGAACCGAAGCCAAATGTCTAGCATAGATTGATGTAATATGACACAATAAACCATGTGGAGAAGTTTGAGACCAACAAAGAGAGATTTGGTCCAAGAATCATCCAAGTGGACCAAGTTCGTCCATTTTGGTCTTTCTTAGTTTCGACAAGTTTCAAAGTGAACCGAAGCTAAATGTCTAGCATATATTGATGTAATATGACACAATAAACCATGTGGAGAAGTTTGAGACCAACAAAGAGAGATTTGGTCCAAGAATCATCCAAGTGGACCAAGTTCGTCCATTTTGGTCTTTCTTAGTTTCGACAAGTTTCAAAGTGAACCGAAGCTAAATGTCTAGCATAGATTGATGTAATATGACACAATAAACCATGGGAGAAGTTTGAGACCAACAAAGAGAGATTTGGTCCAAGAATCATCCAAGTGGACCAAGTTCGTCCAATTTGGTCTTTCTTCGTTTCGACTAAGTTTCAAAGTGAACCGAAGCTAAATGTCTAGCATAGATTGATGTAATATGATGCAATAAACCATGTGGAGAAGTTTGAGACCAACAAAGAGAGATTTGGTCCAAGAATCATCCAAGTGGACCAAGTTCGTCCATTTTGGTCTTTCTTAGTTTCGACAAGTTTCAAAGTGAACCGAAGCTAAATGTCTAGCATAGATTGATGTAATATGACACAATAAACCATGTGGAGAAGTTTGAGACCAACAAAGAGAGATTTGGTCCAAGAATCATCCAAGTGGACCAAGTTCGTCCATTTTGGTCTTTCTTCGTTTCGACTAGTTTCAAAGTGAACCGAAGCTAAATGTCTAGCATAGATTGATGTAATATGACACAATAAACCATGTGGAGAAGTTTGAGACCAACAAAGAGAGATTTGGTCCAAGAATCATCCAAGTGGACCAAGTTCGTCCATTTTGGTCTTTCTTAGTTTCGACAAGTTTCAAAGTGAACCGAAGCTAAATGTCTAGCATAGATTGATGTAATATGACACAATAAACCATGGGGAGAAGTTTGAGACCAACGAAGAGAGATTTGGTCCAAGAATCATCCAAGTGGACCAAGTTCGTCCATTTTGGTCTTTCTTCGTTTCGACTAGCTTCAAAGTTTACCGAAGCCAAATGTCTAGCATAGATTGATGTAATATGACACAATAAACCATGTGGAGAAGTTTGAGACCAACAAAGAGAGATTTGGTCCAAGAATCATCCAAGTGGACCAAGTTCGTCCATTTTGGTCTTTCTTCGTTTCGACTAGTTTCAAAGTGAACCGAAGCTAAATGTCTAGCATAGATTGATGTAATATGACACAATAAACCATGTGGAGAAGTTTGAGACCAACAAAGAGAGATTTGGTCCAAGAATCATCCAAGTGGACCAAGTTCGTCCATTTTGGTCTTTCTTAGTTTCGACAAGTTTCAAAGTGAACCGAAGCTAAATGTCTAGCATATATTGATGTAATATGACACAATAAAACATGGGAGAAGTTTGAGACCAACAAAGAGAGATTTGGTCCAAGAATCATCCAAGTGGACCAAGTTCGTCCATTTTGGTCTTTCTTAGTTTCGACAAGTTTCAAAGTGAACCGAAGCTAAATGTCTAGCATAGATTGATGTAATATGACACAATAAACCATGTGGAGAAGTTTGAGACCAACAAAGAGAGATTTGGTCCAAGAATCATCCAAGTGGACCAAGTTCGTCCATTTTGGTCTTTCTTCGTTTCGACTAGTTTCAAAGTGAACCGAAGCCAAATGTCTAGCATATATTGATGTAATATGATGCAATAAACCATGTGGAGAAGTTTGAGACCAACAAAGAGAGATTTGGTCCAAGAATCATCCAAGTGGACCAAGTTCGTCCATTTTGGTCTTTCTTAGTTTCGACAAGTTTCAAAGTGAACCGAAGCTAAATGTCTAGCATAGATTGATGTAATATGACACAATAAACCATGTGGAGAAGTTTGAGACCAACAAAGAGAGATTTGGTCCAAGAATCATCCAAGTGGACCAAGTTCGTCCATTTTGGTCTTTCTTAGTTTCGACAAGTTTCAAAGTGAACCGAAACTAAATGTCTAGCATATATTGATGTAATATGACGCAATAAAACATGGGGAGAAGTTTGAGACCAACAAAGAGAGATTTGGTCCAAGAATCATCCAAGTGGACCAAGTTCGTCCATTTTGGTCTTTCTTAGTTTCGACAAGTTTCAAAGTGAACCGAAGCCAAATGTCTAGCATAGATTGATGTAATATGACACAATAAACCATGTGGAGAAGTTTGAGACCAACGAAGAGAGATTTGGTCCAAGAATCATCCAAGTGGACCAAGTTCGTCCATTTTGGTCTTTCTTCGTTTCGACTAGCTTCAAAGTTTACCGAAGCCAAATGTCTAGCATAGATTGATGTAATATGACACAATAAACCATGTGGAGAAGTTTGAGACCAACAAAGAGAGATTTGGTCCAAGAATCATCCAAGTGGACCAAGTTCGTCCATTTTGGTCTTTCTTTGTTTCGACTAGCTTCAAAGTTGACCGAAGCCAAATGTCTAGCATAGATTGATGTAATATGACACAATAAACCATGTGGAGAAGTTTGAGACCAACAAAGAGAGATTTGGTCCAAGAATCATCCAAGTGGACCAAGTTCGTCCATTTTGGTCTTTCTTAGTTTCGACAAGTTTCAAAGTGAACCGAAGCTAAATGTCTAGCATAGATTGATGTAATATGACACAATAAACCATGTGGAGAAGTTTGAGACCAACAAAGAGAGATTTGGTCCAAGAATCATCCAAGTGGACCAAGTTCGTCCATTTTGGTCTTTCTTCGTTTCGACTAGTTTCAAAGTGAACCGAAGCCAAATGTCTAGCATATATTGATGTAATATGACACAATAAACCATGTGGAGAAGTTTGAGACCAACAAAGAGAGATTTGGTCCAAGAATCATCCAAGTGGACCAAGTTCGTCCATTTTGGTCTTTCTTAGTTTCGACAAGTTTCAAAGTGAACCGAAGCTAAATGTCTAGCATATATTGATGTAATATGACACAATAAACCATGTGGAGAAGTTTGAGACCAACAAAGAGAGATTTGGTCCAAGAATCATCCAAGTGGACCAAGTTCGTCCATTTTGGTCTTTCTTAGTTTCGACAAGTTTCAAAGTGAACCGAAGCTAAATGTCTAGCATAGATTGATGTAATATGACACAATAAACCATGGGGAGAAGTTTGAGACCAACAAAGAGAGATTTGGTCCAAGAATCATCCAAGTGGACCAAGTTCGTCCATTTTGGTCTTTCTTAGTTTCGACAAGTTTCAAAGTGAACCGAAGCTAAATGTCTAGCATAGATTGATGTAATATGACACAATAAACCATGTGGAGAAGTTTGAGACCAACGAAAGAGATTTGGTCCAAGAATCATCCAAGTGGACCAAGTTCGTCCATTTTGGTCTTTCTTCGTTTCGACTAGCTTCAAAGTTACCGAAGCCAAATGTCTAGCATAGATTGATGTAATATGACACAATAAACCATGTGGAGAAGTTTGAGACCAACAAAGAGAGATTTGGTCCAAGAATCATCCAAGTGGACCAAGTTCGTCCAGACTGAACCGAAGCCAAATGTCTAGCATAGATTGATGTAATATGACACAATAAACCATGTGGAGAAGTTTGAGACCAACAAAGAGAGATTTGGTCCAAGAATCATCCAAGTGGACCAAGTTCGTCCATTTTGGTCTTTCTTAGTTTCGACAAGTTTCAAAGTGAACCGAAGCTAAATGTCTAGCATAGATTGATGTAATATGACACAATAAACCATGTGGAGAAGTTTGAGACCAACAAAGAGAGATTTGGTCCAAGAATCATCCAAGTGGACCAAGTTCGTCCATTTTGGTCTTTCTTCGTTTCGACTAGTTTCAAAGTGACCGAAGCTAAATGTCTAGCATAGATTGATGTAATATGACAATAAACCATGTGGAGAAGTTTGAGACCAACAAAGAGAGATTTGGTCCAAGAATCATCCAAGTGGACCAAGTTCGTCCATTTTGGTCTTTCTTAGTTTCGACAAGTTTCAAAGTGAACCGAAGCTAAATGTCTAGCATAGATTGATGTAATATGACACAATAAACCATGGGAGAAGTTTGAGACCAACAAAGAGAGATTTGGTCCAAGAATCATCCAAGTGGACCAAGTTCGTCCATTTTGGTCTTTCTTAGTTTCGACAAGTTTCAAAGTGAACCGAAGCTAAATGTCTAGCATAGATTGATGTAATATGACACAATAAACCATGTGGAGAAGTTTGAGACCAACAAAGAGAGATTTGGTCCAAGAATCATCCAAGTGGACCAAGTTCGTCCATTTTGGTCTTTCTTCGTTTCGACTAGTTTCAAAGTGAACCGAAGCTAAATGTCTAGCATATATTGATGTAATATGACACAATAAACCATGTGGAGAAGTTTGAGACCAACAAAGAGAGATTTGGTCCAAGAATCATCCAAGTGGACCAAGTTCGTCCATTTTGGTCTTTCTTAGTTTCGACAAGTTTCAAAGTGAACCGAAGCTAAATGTCTAGCATATATTGATGTAATATGACACAATAAACCATGGGGAGAAGTTTGAGACCAACAAAGAGAGATTTGGTCCAAGAATCATCCAAGTGGACCAAGTTCGTCCATTTTGGTCTTTCTTAGTTTCGACAAGTTTCAAAGTGAACCGAAGCTAAATGTCTAGCATAGATTGATGTAATATGACACAATAAACCATGTGGAGAAGTTTGAGACCAACAAAGAGAGATTTGGTCCAAGAATCATCCAAGTGGACCAAGTTCGTCCATTTTGGTCTTTCTTAGTTTCGACAAGTTTCAAAGTGAACCGAAGCTAAATGTCTAGCATAGATTGATGTAATATGACACAATAAACCATGTGGAGAAGTTTGAGACCAACAAAGAGAGATTTGGTCCAAGAATCATCCAAGTGGACCAAGTTCGTCCATTTTGGTCTTTCTTAGTTTCGACAAGTTTCAAAGTGAACGAAGCTAAATGTCTAGCATAGATTGATGTAATATGACACAATAAACCATGTGGAGAAGTTTGAGACCAACAAAGAGAGATTTGGTCCAAGAATCATCCAAGTGGACCAAGTTCGTCCATTTTGGTCTTTCTTAGTTTCGACAAGCTTCAAAGTGAACCGAAGCCAAATGTCTAGCATAGATTGATGTAATATGACACAATAAACCATGTGGAGAAGTTTGAGACCAACAAAGAGAGATTTGGTCCAAGAATCATCCAAGTGGACCAAGTTCGTCCATTTTGGTCTTTCTTAGTTTCGACAAGTTTCAAAGTGAACCGAAGCCAAATGTCTAGCATAGATGATGTAATATGACACAATAAACCATGTGGAGAAGTTTGAGACCAACAAAGAGAGATTTGGTCCAAGAATCATCCAAGTGGACCAAGTTCGTCCATTTTGGTCTTTCTTAGTTTCGACAAGTTTCAAAGTGAACCGAAGCTAAATGTCTAGCATAGATTGATGTAATATGACACAATAAACCATGTGGAGAAGTTTGAGACCAACAAAGAGAGATTTGGTCCAAGAATCATCCAAGTGGACCAAGTTCGTCCATTTTGGTCTTTCTTCGTTTCGACAAGCTTCAAAGTGAACCGAAGCCAAATGTCTAGCATAGATTGATGTAATATGACACAATAAACCATGTGGAGAAGTTTGAGACCAACAAAGAGAGATTTGGTCCAAGAATCATCCAAGTGGACCAAGTTCGTCCATTTTGGTCTTTCTTCGTTTCGACAAGTTTCAAAGTGAACCGAAGCTAAATGTCTAGCATAGATTGATGTAATATGACACAATAAACCATGTGGAGAAGTTTGAGACCAACAAAGAGAGATTTGGTCCAAGAATCATCCAAGTGGACCAAGTTCGTCCATTTTGGTCTTTCTTAGTTTCGACAAGCTTCAAAGTGAACCGAAGCCAAATGTCTAGCATAGATTGATGTAATATGACACAATAAACCATGTGGAGAAGTTTGAGACCAACAAAGAGAGATTTGGTCCAAGAATCATCCAAGTGGACCAAGTTCGTCCATTTTGGTCTTTCTTCGTTTCGACAAGTTTCAAAGTGAACCGAAGCCAAATGTCTAGCATAGATTGATGTAATATGACACAATAAACCATGTGGAGAAGTTTGAGACCAACGAAGAGAGATTTGGTCCAAGAATCATCCAAGTGGACCAAGTTCGTCCATTTTGGTCTTTCTTCGTTTCGACTAGCTTCAAAGTTACCGAAGCCAAATGTCTAGCATAGATTGATGTAATATGACACAATAAACCATGTGGAGAAGTTTGAGACCAACAAAGAGAGATTTGGTCCAAGAATCATCCAAGTGGACCAAGTTCGTCCATTTTGGTCTTTCTTAGTTTCGACAAGTTTCAAAGTGAACCGAAGCCAAATGTCTAGCATAGATTGATGTAATATGACACAATAAACCATGTGGAGAAGTTTGAGACCAACAAAGAGAGATTTGGTCCAAGAATCATCCAAGTGGACCAAGTTCGTCCATTTTGGTCTTTCTTCGTTTCGACAAGCTTCAAAGTGAACCGAAGCCAAATGTCTAGCATAGATTGATGTAATATGACACAATAAACCATGGGAGAAGTTTGAGACCAACGAAGAGAGATTTGGTCCAAGAATCATCCAAGTGGACCAAGTTCGTCCATTTTGGTCTTTCTTCGTTTCGACTAGCTTCAAAGTTTACCGAAGCCAAATGTCTAGCATAGATTGATGTAATATGACACAATAAACCATGTGGAGAAGTTTGAGACCAACAAAGAGAGATTTGGTCCAAGAATCATCCAAGTGGACCAAGTTCGTCCATTTTGGTCTTTCTTAGTTTCGACAAGTTTCAAAGTGAACCGAAGCCAAATGTCTAGCATAGATTGATGTAATATGACACAATAAACCATGTGGAGAAGTTTGAGACCAACAAAGAGAGATTTGGTCCAAGAATCATCCAAGTGGACCAAGTTCGTCCATTTTGGTCTTTCTTCGTTTCGACAAGCTTCAAAGTGAACCGAAGCCAAATGTCTAGCATAGATTGATGTAATATGACACAATAAACCATGTGGAGAAGTTTGAGACCAACGAAGAGAGATTTGGTCCAAGAATCATCCAAGTGGACCAAGTTCGTCCATTTTGGTCTTTCTTCGTTTCGACTAGCTTCAAAGTTACCGAAGCCAAATGTCTAGCATAGATTGATGTAATATGACACAATAAACCATGTGGAGAAGTTTGAGACCAACAAAGAGAGATTTGGTCCAAGAATCATCCAAGTGGACCAAGTTCGTCCATTTTGGTCTTTCTTCGTTTCGACAAGCTTCAAAGTGAACCGAAGCCAAATGTCTAGCATAGATTGATGTAATATGACACAATAAACCATGTGGAGAAGTTTGAGACCAACAAAGAGAGATTTGGTCCAAGAATCATCCAAGTGGACCAAGTTCGTCCATTTTGGTCTTTCTTAGTTTCGACAAGCTTCAAAGTGACCGAAGCCAAATGTCTAGCATAGATTGATGTAATATGACACAATAAACCATGTGGAGAAGTTTGAGACCAACGAAGAGAGATTTGGTCCAAGAATCATCCAAGTGGACCAAGTTCGTCCATTTTGGTCTTTCTTCGTTTCGACTAGCTTCAAAGTTGACCGAAGCCAAATGTCTAGCATAGATTGATGTAATATGACACAATAAACCATGTGGAGAAGTTTGAGACCAACAAAGAGAGATTTGGTCCAAGAATCATCCAAGTGGACCAAGTTCGTCCATTTTGGTCTTTCTTCGTTTCGACAAGCTTCAAAGTTGACCGAAGCCAAATGTCTAGCATAGATTGATGTAATATGACACAATAAACCATGTGGAGAAGTTTGAGACCAACAAAGAGAGATTTGGTCCAAGAATCATCCAAGTGGACCAAGTTCGTCCATTTTGGTCTTTCTTCGTTTCGACTAGCTTCAAAGTGACCGAAGCCAAATGTCTAGCATAGATTGATGTAATATGACACAATAAACCATGTGGAGAAGTTTGAGACCAACAAAGAGAGATTTGGTCCAAGAATCATCCAAGTGGACCAAGTTCGTCCATTTTGGTCTTTCTTCGTTTCGACAAGCTTCAAAGTGACCGAAGCCAAATGTCTAGCATAGATTGATGTAATATGACACAATAAACCATGTGGAGAAGTTTGAGACCAACAAAGAGAGATTTGGTCCAAGAATCATCCAAGTGGACCAAGTTCGTCCATTTTGGTCTTTCTTCGTTTCGACAAGCTTCAAAGTGACCGAAGCCAAATGTCTAGCATAGATTGATGTAATATGACACAATAAACCATGTGGAGAAGTTTGAGACCAACGAAGAGAGATTTGGTCCAAGAATCATCCAAGTGGACCAAGTTCGTCCATTTTGGTCTTTCTTCGTTTCGACTAGCTTCAAAGTTACCGAAGCCAAATGTCTAGCATAGATTGATGTAATATGACACAATAAACCATGTGGAGAAGTTTGAGACCAACAAAGAGAGATTTGGTCCAAGAATCATCCAAGTGGACCAAGTTCGTCCATTTTGGTCTTTCTTCGTTTCGACTAGCTTCAAAGTGACCGAAGCCAAATGTCTAGCATAGATTGATGTAATATGACACAATAAACCATGTGGAGAAGTTTGAGACCAACAAAGAGAGATTTGGTCCAAGAATCATCCAAGTGGACCAAGTTCGTCCATTTTGGTCTTTCTTCGTTTCGACTAGCTTCAAAGTGAACCGAAGCCAAATGTCTAGCATAGATTGATGTAATATGACACAATAAACCATGTGGAGAAGTTTGAGACCAACAAAGAGAGATTTGGTCCAAGAATCATCCAAGTGGACCAAGTTCGTCCATTTTGGTCTTTCTTCGTTTCGACTAGCTTCAAAGTGACCGAAGCCAAATGTCTAGCATAGATTGATGTAATATGACACAATAAACCATGTGGAGAAGTTTGAGACCAACGAAGAGAGATTTGGTCCAAGAATCATCCAAGTGGACCAAGTTCGTCCATTTTGGTCTTTCTTCGTTTCGACTAGCTTCAAAGTTGACCGAAGCCAAATGTCTAGCATAGATTGATGTAATATGACACAATAAACCATGTGGAGAAGTTTGAGACCAACAAAGAGAGATTTGGTCCAAGAATCATCCAAGTGGACCAAGTTCGTCCATTTTGGTCTTTCTTCGTTTCGACTAGCTTCAAAGTGACCGAAGCCAAATGTCTAGCATAGATTGATGTAATATGACACAATAAACCATGTGGAGAAGTTTGAGACCAACAAAGAGAGATTTGGTCCAAGAATCATCCAAGTGGACCAAGTTCGTCCATTTTGGTCTTTCTTCGTTTCGACTAGCTTCAAAGTTGACCGAAGCCAAATGTCTAGCATAGATTGATGTAATATGACACAATAAACCATGTGGAGAAGTTTGAGACCAACAAAGAGAGATTTGGTCCAAGAATCATCCAAGTGGACCAAGTTCGTCCATTTTGGTCTTTCTTCGTTTCGACTAGCTTCAAAGTGACCGAAGCCAAATGTCTAGCATAGATTGATGTAATATGACACAATAAACCATGTGGAGAAGTTTGAGACCAACGAAGAGAGATTTGGTCCAAGAATCATCCAAGTGGACCAAGTTCGTCCATTTTGGTCTTTCTTCGTTTCGACTAGCTTCAAAGTTGACCGAAGCCAAATGTCTAGCATAGATTGATGTAATATGACACAATAAACCATGTGGAGAAGTTTGAGACCAACAAAGAGAGATTTGGTCCAAGAATCATCCAAGTGGACCAAGTTCGTCCATTTTGGTCTTTCTTCGTTTCGACTAGCTTCAAAGTTGACCGAAGCCAAATGTCTAGCATAGATTGATGTAATATGACACAATAAACCATGTGGAGAAGTTTGAGACCAACGAAGAGAGATTTGGTCCAAGAATCATCCAAGTGGACCAAGTTCGTCCATTTTGGTCTTTCTTCGTTTCGACTAGCTTCAAAGTTGACCGAAGCCAAATGTCTAGCATAGATTGATGTAATATGACACAATAAACCATGTGGAGAAGTTTGAGACCAACAAAGAGAGATTTGGTCCAAGAATCATCCAAGTGGACCAAGTTCGTCCATTTTGGTCTTTCTTCGTTTCGACTAGCTTCAAAGTGACCGAAGCCAAATGTCTAGCATAGATTGATGTAATATGACACAATAAACCATGTGGAGAAGTTTGAGACCAACAAAGAGAGATTTGGTCCAAGAATCATCCAAGTGGACCAAGTTCGTCCATTTTGGTCTTTCTTCGTTTCGACTAGCTTCAAAGTGAACCGAAGCCAAATGTCTAGCATAGATTGATGTAATATGACACAATAAACCATGTGGAGAAGTTTGAGACCAACGAAGAGAGATTTGGTCCAAGAATCATCCAAGTGGACCAAGTTCGTCCATTTTGGTCTTTCTTCGTTTCGACTAGCTTCAAAGTTGACCGAAGCCAAATGTCTAGCATAGATTGATGTAATATGACACAATAAACCATGTGGAGAAGTTTGAGACCAACAAAGAGAGATTTGGTCCAAGAATCATCCAAGTGGACCAAGTTCGTCCATTTTGGTCTTTCTTCGTTTCGACAAGCTTCAAAGTGACCGAAGCCAAATGTCTAGCATAGATTGATGTAATATGACACAATAAACCATGTGGAGAAGTTTGAGACCAACGAAGAGAGATTTGGTCCAAGAATCATCCAAGTGGACCAAGTTCGTCCATTTTGGTCTTTCTTCGTTTCGACTAGCTTCAAAGTTGACCGAAGCCAAATGTCTAGCATAGATTGATGTAATATGACACAATAAACCATGTGGAGAAGTTTGAGACCAACAAAGAGAGATTTGGTCCAAGAATCATCCAAGTGGACCAAGTTCGTCCATTTTGGTCTTTCTTCGTTTCGACTAGCTTCAAAGTTGACCGAAGCCAAATGTCTAGCATAGATTGATGTAATATGACACAATAAACCATGTGGAGAAGTTTGAGACCAACAAAGAGAGATTTGGTCCAAGAATCATCCAAGTGGACCAAGTTCGTCCATTTTGGTCTTTCTTCGTTTCGACTAGCTTCAAAGTTGACCGAAGCCAAATGTCTAGCATAGATTGATGTAATATGACACAATAAACCATGTGGAGAAGTTTGAGACCAACAAAGAGAGATTTGGTCCAAGAATCATCCAAGTGGACCAAGTTCGTCCATTTTGGTCTTTCTTCGTTTCGACTAGCTTCAAAGTGACCGAAGCCAAATGTCTAGCATAGATTGATGTAATATGACACAATAAACCATGTGGAGAAGTTTGAGACCAACGAAGAGAGATTTGGTCCAAGAATCATCCAAGTGGACCAAGTTCGTCCATTTTGGTCTTTCTTCGTTTCGACTAGCTTCAAAGTTGACCGAAGCCAAATGTCTAGCATAGATTGATGTAATATGACACAATAAACCATGTGGAGAAGTTTGAGACCAACAAAGAGAGATTTGGTCCAAGAATCATCCAAGTGGACCAAGTTCGTCCATTTTGGTCTTTCTTCGTTTCGACAAGCTTCAAAGTGACCGAAGCCAAATGTCTAGCATAGATTGATGTAATATGACACAATAAACCATGTGGAGAAGTTTGAGACCAACGAAGAGAGATTTGGTCCAAGAATCATCCAAGTGGACCAAGTTCGTCCATTTTGGTCTTTCTTCGTTTCGACTAGCTTCAAAGTTGACCGAAGCCAAATGTCTAGCATAGATTGATGTAATATGACACAATAAACCATGTGGAGAAGTTTGAGACCAACAAAGAGAGATTTGGTCCAAGAATCATCCAAGTTGACCAAGTTCGTCCATTTTGGTCTTTCTTCGTTTCGACTAGCTTCAAAGTTGACCGAAGCCAAATGTCTAGCATAGATTGATGTAATATGACACAATAAACCATGTGGAGAAGTTTGAGACCAACAAAGAGAGATTTGGTCCAAGAATCATCCAAGTGGACCAAGTTCGTCCATTTTGGTCTTTCTTCGTTTCGACTAGCTTCAAAGTGACCGAAGCCAAATGTCTAGCATAGATTGATGTAATATGACACAATAAACCATGTGGAGAAGTTTGAGACCAACGAAGAGAGATTTGGTCCAAGAATCATCCAAGTTGACCAAGTTCGTCCATTTTGGTCTTTCTTCGTTTCGACTAGCTTCAAAGTTGACCGAAGCCAAATGTCTAGCATAGATTGATGTAATATGACACAATAAACCATGTGGAGAAGTTTGAGACCAACAAAGAGAGATTTGGTCCAAGAATCATCCAAGTGGACCAAGTTCGTCCATTTTGGTCTTTCTTCGTTTCGACTAGCTTCAAAGTTGACCGAAGCCAAATGTCTAGCATAGATTGATGTAATATGACACAATAAACCATGTGGAGAAGTTTGAGACCAACAAAGAGAGATTTGGTCCAAGAATCATCCAAGTGGACCAAGTTCGTCCATTTTGGTCTTTCTTCGTTTCGACTAGCTTCAAAGTGACCGAAGCCAAATGTCTAGCATAGATTGATGTAATATGACACAATAAACCATGTGGAGAAGTTTGAGACCAACGAAGAGAGATTTGGTCCAAGAATCATCCAAGTGGACCAAGTTCGTCCATTTTGGTCTTTCTTCGTTTCGACTAGCTTCAAAGTGACCGAAGCCAAATGTCTAGCATAGATTGATGTAATATGACACAATAAACCATGTGGAGAAGTTTGAGACCAACGAAGAGAGATTTGGTCCAAGAATCATCCAAGTGGACCAAGTTCGTCCATTTTGGTCTTTCTTCGTTTCGACTAGCTTCAAAGTTGACCGAAGCCAAATGTCTAGCATAGATTGATGTAATATGACACAATAAACCATGTGGAGAAGTTTGAGACCAACAAAGAGAGATTTGGTCCAAGAATCATCCAAGTGGACCAAGTTCGTCCATTTTGGTCTTTCTTCGTTTCGACTAGCTTCAAAGTGACCGAAGCCAAATGTCTAGCATAGATTGATGTAATATGACACAATAAACCATGTGGAGAAGTTTGAGACCAACGAAGAGAGATTTGGTCCAAGAATCATCCAAGTTGACCAAGTTCGTCCATTTTGGTCTTTCTTCGTTTCGACTAGCTTCAAAGTTGACCGAAGCCAAATGTCTAGCATAGATTGATGTAATATGACACAATAAACCATGTGGAGAAGTTTGAGACCAACAAAGAGAGATTTGGTCCAAGAATCATCCAAGTGGACCAAGTTCGTCCATTTTGGTCTTTCTTCGTTTCGACTAGCTTCAAAGTTGACCGAAGCCAAATGTCTAGCATAGATTGATGTAATATGACACAATAAACCATGTGGAGAAGTTTGAGACCAACAAAGAGAGATTTGGTCCAAGAATCATCCAAGTGGACCAAGTTCGTCCATTTTGGTCTTTCTTCGTTTCGACTAGCTTCAAAGTGACCGAAGCCAAATGTCTAGCATAGATTGATGTAATATGACACAATAAACCATGTGGAGAAGTTTGAGACCAACGAAGAGAGATTTGGTCCAAGAATCATCCAAGTGGACCAAGTTCGTCCATTTTGGTCTTTCTTCGTTTCGACTAGCTTCAAAGTTGACCGAAGCCAAATGTCTAGCATAGATTGATGTAATATGACACAATAAACCATGTGGAGAAGTTTGAGACCAACAAAGAGAGATTTGGTCCAAGAATCATCCAAGTGGACCAAGTTCGTCCATTTTGGTCTTTCTTCGTTTCGACTAGCTTCAAAGTTGACCGAAGCCAAATGTCTAGCATAGATTGATGTAATATGACACAATAAACCATGTGGAGAAGTTTGAGACCAACAAGAGAGATTTGGTCCAAGAATCATCCAAGTGGACCAAGTTCGTCCATTTTGGTCTTTCTTCGTTTCGACTAGCTTCAAAGTTGACCGAAGCCAAATGTCTAGCATAGATTGATGTAATATGACACAATAAACCATGTGGAGAAGTTTGAGACCAACAAAGAGAGATTTGGTCCAAGAATCATCCAAGTGGACCAAGTTCGTCCATTTTGGTCTTTCTTCGTTTCGACTAGCTTCAAAGTTGACCGAAGCCAAATGTCTAGCATAGATTGATGTAATATGACACAATAAACCATGTGGAGAAGTTTGAGACCAACAAAGAGAGATTTGGTCCAAGAATCATCCAAGTGGACCAAGTTCGTCCATTTTGGTCTTTCTTCGTTTCGACTAGCTTCAAAGTTGACCGAAGCCAAATGTCTAGCATAGATTGATGTAATATGACACAATAAACCATGTGGAGAAGTTTGAGACCAACAAAGAGAGATTTGGTCCAAGAATCATCCAAGTGGACCAAGTTCGTCCATTTTGGTCTTTCTTCGTTTCGACTAGCTTCAAAGTTGACCGAAGCCAAATGTCTAGCATAGATTGATGTAATATGACACAATAAACCATGTGGAGAAGTTTGAGACCAACAAAGAGAGATTTGGTCCAAGAATCATCCAAGTGGACCAAGTTCGTCCATTTTGGTCTTTCTTCGTTTCGACTAGCTTCAAAGTTGACCGAAGCCAAATGTCTAGCATAGATTGATGTAATATGACACAATAAACCATGTGGAGAAGTTTGAGACCAACAAAGAGAGATTTGGTCCAAGAATCATCCAAGTGGACCAAGTTCGTCCATTTTGGTCTTTCTTCGTTTCGACAAGCTTCAAAGTGACCGAAGCCAAATGTCTAGCATAGATTGATGTAATATGACACAATAAACCATGTGGAGAAGTTTGAGACCAACGAAGAGAGATTTGGTCCAAGAATCATCCAAGTTGACCAAGTTCGTCCATTTTGGTCTTTCTTCGTTTCGACTAGCTTCAAAGTTGACCGAAGCCAAATGTCTAGCATAGATTGATGTAATATGACACAATAAACCATGTGGAGAAGTTTGAGACCAACAAAGAGAGATTTGGTCCAAGAATCATCCAAGTGGACCAAGTTCGTCCATTTTGGTCTTTCTTCGTTTCGACTAGCTTCAAAGTTGACCGAAGCCAAATGTCTAGCATAGATTGATGTAATATGACACAATAAACCATGTGGAGAAGTTTGAGACCAACAAAGAGAGATTTGGTCCAAGAATCATCCAAGTTGACCAAGTTCGTCCATTTTGGTCTTTCTTCGTTTCGACTAGCTTCAAAGTTGACCGAAGCCAAATGTCTAGCATAGATTGATGTAATATGACACAATAAACCATGTGGAGAAGTTTGAGACCAACAAAGAGAGATTTGGTCCAAGAATCATCCAAGTGGACCAAGTTCGTCCATTTTGGTCTTTCTTCGTTTCGACTAGCTTCAAAGTGAACCGAAGCCAAATGTCTAGCATAGATTGATGTAATATGACACAATAAACCATGTGGAGAAGTTTGAGACCAACGAAGAGAGATTTGGTCCAAGAATCATCCAAGTTGACCAAGTTCGTCCATTTTGGTCTTTCTTCGTTTCGACTAGCTTCAAAGTTGACCGAAGCCAAATGTCTAGCATAGATTGATGTAATATGACACAATAAACCATGTGGAGAAGTTTGAGACCAACAAAGAGAGATTTGGTCCAAGAATCATCCAAGTGGACCAAGTTCGTCCATTTTGGTCTTTCTTCGTTTCGACTAGCTTCAAAGTTGACCGAAGCCAAATGTCTAGCATAGATTGATGTAATATGACACAATAAACCATGTGGAGAAGTTTGAGACCAACAAAGAGAGATTTGGTCCAAGAATCATCCAAGTGGACCAAGTTCGTCCATTTTGGTCTTTCTTCGTTTCGACTAGCTTCAAAGTGACCGAAGCCAAATGTCTAGCATAGATTGATGTAATATGACACAATAAACCATGTGGAGAAGTTTGAGACCAACAAAGAGAGATTTGGTCCAAGAATCATCCAAGTGGACCAAGTTCGTCCATTTTGGTCTTTCTTCGTTTCGACTAGCTTCAAAGTTGACCGAAGCCAAATGTCTAGCATAGATTGATGTAATATGACACAATAAACCATGTGGAGAAGTTTGAGACCAACAAAGAGAGATTTGGTCCAAGAATCATCCAAGTGGACCAAGTTCGTCCATTTTGGTCTTTCTTCGTTTCGACTAGCTTCAAAGTGACCGAAGCCAAATGTCTAGCATAGATTGATGTAATATGACACAATAAACCATGTGGAGAAGTTTGAGACCAACGAAGAGAGATTTGGTCCAAGAATCATCCAAGTTGACCAAGTTCGTCCATTTTGGTCTTTCTTCGTTTCGACAAGCTTCAAAGTTGACCGAAGCCAAATGTCTAGCATAGATTGATGTAATATGACACAATAAACCATGTGGAGAAGTTTGAGACCAACAAAGAGAGATTTGGTCCAAGAATCATCCAAGTGGACCAAGTTCGTCCATTTTGGTCTTTCTTCGTTTCGACTAGCTTCAAAGTTGACCGAAGCCAAATGTCTAGCATAGATTGATGTAATATGACACAATAAACCATGTGGAGAAGTTTGAGACCAACGAAGAGAGATTTGGTCCAAGAATCATCCAAGTTGACCAAGTTCGTCCATTTTGGTCTTTCTTCGTTTCGACTAGCTTCAAAGTTGACCGAAGCCAAATGTCTAGCATAGATTGATGTAATATGACACAATAAACCATGTGGAGAAGTTTGAGACCAACAAAGAGAGATTTGGTCCAAGAATCATCCAAGTGGACCAAGTTCGTCCATTTTGGTCTTTCTTCGTTTCGACTAGCTTCAAAGTTGACCGAAGCCAAATGTCTAGCATAGATTGATGTAATATGACACAATAAACCATGTGGAGAAGTTTGAGACCAACGAAGAGAGATTTGGTCCAAGAATCATCCAAGTGGACCAAGTTCGTCCATTTTGGTCTTTCTTCGTTTCGACTAGCTTCAAAGTTGACCGAAGCCAAATGTCTAGCATAGATTGATGTAATATGACACAATAAACCATGTGGAGAAGTTTGAGACCAACAAAGAGAGATTTGGTCCAAGAATCATCCAAGTGGACCAAGTTCGTCCATTTTGGTCTTTCTTCGTTTCGACTAGCTTCAAAGTGACCGAAGCCAAATGTCTAGCATAGATTGATGTAATATGACACAATAAACCATGTGGAGAAGTTTGAGACCAACGAAGAGAGATTTGGTCCAAGAATCATCCAAGTTGACCAAGTTCGTCCATTTTGGTCTTTCTTCGTTTCGACTAGCTTCAAAGTTGACCGAAGCCAAATGTCTAGCATAGATTGATGTAATATGACACAATAAACCATGTGGAGAAGTTTGAGACCAACAAAGAGAGATTTGGTCCAAGAATCATCCAAGTGGACCAAGTTCGTCCATTTTGGTCTTTCTTCGTTTCGACTAGCTTCAAAGTGACCGAAGCCAAATGTCTAGCATAGATTGATGTAATATGACACAATAAACCATGTGGAGAAGTTTGAGACCAACGAAGAGAGATTTGGTCCAAGAATCATCCAAGTTGACCAAGTTCGTCCATTTTGGTCTTTCTTCGTTTCGACTAGCTTCAAAGTTGACCGAAGCCAAATGTCTAGCATAGATTGATGTAATATGACACAATAAACCATGTGGAGAAGTTTGAGACCAACAAAGAGAGATTTGGTCCAAGAATCATCCAAGTGGACCAAGTTCGTCCATTTTGGTCTTTCTTCGTTTCGACTAGCTTCAAAGTGACCGAAGCCAAATGTCTAGCATAGATTGATGTAATATGACACAATAAACCATGTGGAGAAGTTTGAGACCAACAAAGAGAGATTTGGTCCAAGAATCATCCAAGTGGACCAAGTTCGTCCATTTTGGTCTTTCTTCGTTTCGACTAGCTTCAAAGTTGACCGAAGCCAAATGTCTAGCATAGATTGATGTAATATGACACAATAAACCATGTGGAGAAGTTTGAGACCAACGAAGAGAGATTTGGTCCAAGAATCATCCAAGTGGACCAAGTTCGTCCATTTTGGTCTTTCTTCGTTTCGACTAGCTTCAAAGTTGACCGAAGCCAAATGTCTAGCATAGATTGATGTAATATGACACAATAAACCATGTGGAGAAGTTTGAGACCAACGAAGAGAGATTTGGTCCAAGAATCATCCAAGTGGACCAAGTTCGTCCATTTTGGTCTTTCTTCGTTTCGACTAGCTTCAAAGTTGACCGAAGCCAAATGTCTAGCATAGATTGATGTAATATGACACAATAAACCATGTGGAGAAGTTTGAGACCAACAAAGAGAGATTTGGTCCAAGAATCATCCAAGTGGACCAAGTTCGTCCATTTTGGTCTTTCTTCGTTTCGACTAGCTTCAAAGTTGACCGAAGCCAAATGTCTAGCATAGATTGATGTAATATGACACAATAAACCATGTGGAGAAGTTTGAGACCAACGAAGAGAGATTTGGTCCAAGAATCATCCAAGTTGACCAAGTTCGTCCATTTTGGTCTTTCTTCGTTTCGACAAGCTTCAAAGTTGACCGAAGCCAAATGTCTAGCATAGATTGATGTAATATGACACAATAAACCATGTGGAGAAGTTTGAGACCAACGAAGAGAGATTTGGTCCAAGAATCATCCAAGTGGACCAAGTTCGTCCATTTTGGTCTTTCTTCGTTTCGACTAGCTTCAAAGTTGACCGAAGCCAAATGTCTAGCATAGATTGATGTAATATGACACAATAAACCATGTGGAGAAGTTTGAGACCAACAAAGAGAGATTTGGTCCAAGAATCATCCAAGTTGACCAAGTTCGTCCATTTTGGTCTTTCTTCGTTTCGACTAGCTTCAAAGTTGACCGAAGCCAAATGTCTAGCATAGATTGATGTAATATGACACAATAAACCATGTGGAGAAGTTTGAGACCAACAAAGAGAGATTTGGTCCAAGAATCATCCAAGTGGACCAAGTTCGTCCATTTTGGTCTTTCTTCGTTTCGACTAGCTTCAAAGTTGACCGAAGCCAAATGTCTAGCATAGATTGATGTAATATGACACAATAAACCATGTGGAGAAGTTTGAGACCAACGAAGAGAGATTTGGTCCAAGAATCATCCAAGTTGACCAAGTTCGTCCATTTTGGTCTTTCTTCGTTTCGACTAGCTTCAAAGTTGACCGAAGCCAAATGTCTAGCATAGATTGATGTAATATGACACAATAAACCATGTGGAGAAGTTTGAGACCAACAAAGAGAGATTTGGTCCAAGAATCATCCAAGTGGACCAAGTTCGTCCATTTTGGTCTTTCTTCGTTTCGACTAGCTTCAAAGTTGACCGAAGCCAAATGTCTAGCATAGATTGATGTAATATGACACAATAAACCATGTGGAGAAGTTTGAGACCAACGAAGAGAGATTTGGTCCAAGAATCATCCAAGTTGACCAAGTTCGTCCATTTTGGTCTTTCTTCGTTTCGACTAGCTTCAAAGTTGACCGAAGCCAAATGTCTAGCATAGATTGATGTAATATGACACAATAAACCATGTGGAGAAGTTTGAGACCAACAAAGAGAGATTTGGTCCAAGAATCATCCAAGTGGACCAAGTTCGTCCATTTTGGTCTTTCTTCGTTTCGACTAGCTTCAAAGTGACCGAAGCCAAATGTCTAGCATAGATTGATGTAATATGACACAATAAACCATGTGGAGAAGTTTGAGACCAACGAAGAGAGATTTGGTCCAAGAATCATCCAAGTGGACCAAGTTCGTCCATTTTGGTCTTTCTTCGTTTCGACTAGCTTCAAAGTTGACCGAAGCCAAATGTCTAGCATAGATTGATGTAATATGACACAATAAACCATGTGGAGAAGTTTGAGACCAACGAAGAGAGATTTGGTCCAAGAATCATCCAAGTTGACCAAGTTCGTCCATTTTGGTCTTTCTTCGTTTCGACTAGCTTCAAAGTTGACCGAAGCCAAATGTCTAGCATAGATTGATGTAATATGACACAATAAACCATGTGGAGAAGTTTGAGACCAACGAAGAGAGATTTGGTCCAAGAATCATCCAAGTGGACCAAGTTCGTCCATTTTGGTCTTTCTTCGTTTCGACTAGCTTCAAAGTGACCGAAGCCAAATGTCTAGCATAGATTGATGTAATATGACACAATAAACCATGTGGAGAAGTTTGAGACCAACGAAGAGAGATTTGGTCCAAGAATCATCCAAGTGGACCAAGTTCGTCCATTTTGGTCTTTCTTCGTTTCGACTAGCTTCAAAGTTGACCGAAGCCAAATGTCTAGCATAGATTGATGTAATATGACACAATAAACCATGTGGAGAAGTTTGAGACCAACGAAGAGAGATTTGGTCCAAGAATCATCCAAGTTGACCAAGTTCGTCCATTTTGGTCTTTCTTCGTTTCGACTAGCTTCAAAGTTGACCGAAGCCAAATGTCTAGCATAGATTGATGTAATATGACACAATAAACCATGTGGAGAAGTTTGAGACCAACAAAGAGAGATTTGGTCCAAGAATCATCCAAGTGGACCAAGTTCGTCCATTTTGGTCTTTCTTCGTTTCGACTAGCTTCAAAGTTGACCGAAGCCAAATGTCTAGCATAGATTGATGTAATATGACACAATAAACCATGTGGAGAAGTTTGAGACCAACGAAGAGAGATTTGGTCCAAGAATCATCCAAGTTGACCAAGTTCGTCCATTTTGGTCTTTCTTCGTTTCGACTAGCTTCAAAGTTGACCGAAGCCAAATGTCTAGCATAGATTGATGTAATATGACACAATAAACCATGTGGAGAAGTTTGAGACCAACGAAGAGAGATTTGGTCCAAGAATCATCCAAGTGGACCAAGTTCGTCCATTTTGGTCTTTCTTCGTTTCGACTAGCTTCAAAGTTGACCGAAGCCAAATGTCTAGCATAGATTGATGTAATATGACACAATAAACCATGTGGAGAAGTTTGAGACCAACAAAGAGAGATTTGGTCCAAGAATCATCCAAGTGGACCAAGTTCGTCCATTTTGGTCTTTCTTCGTTTCGACTAGCTTCAAAGTTGACCGAAGCCAAATGTCTAGCATAGATTGATGTAATATGACACAATAAACCATGTGGAGAAGTTTGAGACCAACGAAGAGAGATTTGGTCCAAGAATCATCCAAGTGGACCAAGTTCGTCCATTTTGGTCTTTCTTCGTTTCGACTAGCTTCAAAGTTACCGAAGCCAAATGTCTAGCATAGATTGATGTAATATGACACAATAAACCATGTGGAGAAGTTTGAGACCAACGAAGAGAGATTTGGTCCAAGAATCATCCAAGTGGACCAAGTTCGTCCATTTTGGTCTTTCTTCGTTTCGACAAGCTTCAAAGTGACCGAAGCCAAATGTCTAGCATAGATTGATGTAATATGACACAATAAACCATGTGGAGAAGTTTGAGACCAACGAAGAGAGATTTGGTCCAAGAATCATCCAAGTTGACCAAGTTCGTCCATTTTGGTCTTTCTTCGTTTCGACTAGCTTCAAAGTTGACCGAAGCCAAATGTCTAGCATAGATTGATGTAATATGACACAATAAACCATGTGGAGAAGTTTGAGACCAACAAAGAGAGATTTGGTCCAAGAATCATCCAAGTGGACCAAGTTCGTCCATTTTGGTCTTTCTTCGTTTCGACTAGCTTCAAAGTTGACCGAAGCCAAATGTCTAGCATAGATTGATGTAATATGACACAATAAACCATGTGGAGAAGTTTGAGACCAACGAAGAGAGATTTGGTCCAAGAATCATCCAAGTGGACCAAGTTCGTCCATTTTGGTCTTTCTTCGTTTCGACTAGCTTCAAAGTTGACCGAAGCCAAATGTCTAGCATAGATTGATGTAATATGACACAATAAACCATGTGGAGAAGTTTGAGACCAACGAAGAGAGATTTGGTCCAAGAATCATCCAAGTTGACCAAGTTCGTCCATTTTGGTCTTTCTTCGTTTCGACTAGCTTCAAAGTTGACCGAAGCCAAATGTCTAGCATAGATTGATGTAATATGACACAATAAACCATGTGGAGAAGTTTGAGACCAACAAAGAGAGATTTGGTCCAAGAATCATCCAAGTGGACCAAGTTCGTCCATTTTGGTCTTTCTTCGTTTCGACTAGCTTCAAAGTTGACCGAAGCCAAATGTCTAGCATAGATTGATGTAATATGACACAATAAACCATGTGGAGAAGTTTGAGACCAACAAAGAGAGATTTGGTCCAAGAATCATCCAAGTTGACCAAGTTCGTCCATTTTGGTCTTTCTTCGTTTCGACTAGCTTCAAAGTTGACCGAAGCCAAATGTCTAGCATAGATTGATGTAATATGACACAATAAACCATGTGGAGAAGTTTGAGACCAACGAAGAGAGATTTGGTCCAAGAATCATCCAAGTTGACCAAGTTCGTCCATTTTGGTCTTTCTTCGTTTCGACTAGCTTCAAAGTTGACCGAAGCCAAATGTCTAGCATAGATTGATGTAATATGACACAATAAACCATGTGGAGAAGTTTGAGACCAACGAAGAGAGATTTGGTCCAAGAATCATCCAAGTGGACCAAGTTCGTCCATTTTGGTCTTTCTTCGTTTCGACTAGCTTCAAAGTGACCGAAGCCAAATGTCTAGCATAGATTGATGTAATATGACACAATAAACCATGTGGAGAAGTTTGAGACCAACGAAGAGAGATTTGGTCCAAGAATCATCCAAGTTGACCAAGTTCGTCCATTTTGGTCTTTCTTCGTTTCGACTAGCTTCAAAGTTGACCGAAGCCAAATGTCTAGCATAGATTGATGTAATATGACACAATAAACCATGTGGAGAAGTTTGAGACCAACGAAGAGAGATTTGGTCCAAGAATCATCCAAGTTGACCAAGTTCGTCCATTTTGGTCTTTCTTCGTTTCGACTAGCTTCAAAGTTGACCGAAGCCAAATGTCTAGCATAGATTGATGTAATATGACACAATAAACCATGTGGAGAAGTTTGAGACCAACAAAGAGAGATTTGGTCCAAGAATCATCCAAGTTAACCAAGTTCGTCCATTTTGGTCTTTCTTCGTTTCGACTAGCTTCAAAGTTGACCGAAGCCAAATGTCTAGCATAGATTGATGTAATATGACACAATAAACCATGTGGAGAAGTTTGAGACCAACGAAGAGAGATTTGGTCCAAGAATCATCCAAGTTGACCAAGTTCGTCCATTTTGGTCTTTCTTCGTTTCGACTAGCTTCAAAGTTGACCGAAGCCAAATGTCTAGCATAGATTGATGTAATATGACACAATAAACCATGTGGAGAAGTTTGAGACCAACGAAGAGAGATTTGGTCCAAGAATCATCCAAGTGGACCAAGTTCGTCCATTTTGGTCTTTCTTCGTTTCGACTAGCTTCAAAGTTGACCGAAGCCAAATGTCTAGCATAGATTGATGTAATATGACACAATAAACCATGTGGAGAAGTTTGAGACCAACGAAGAGAGATTTGGTCCAAGAATCATCCAAGTTAACCAAGTTCGTCCATTTTGGTCTTTCTTCGTTTCGACTAGCTTCAAAGTTGACCGAAGCCAAATGTCTAGCATAGATTGATGTAATATGACACAATAAACCATGTGGAGAAGTTTGAGACCAACGAAGAGAGATTTGGTCCAAGAATCATCCAAGTTGACCAAGTTCGTCCATTTTGGTCTTTCTTCGTTTCGACTAGCTTCAAAGTTGACCGAAGCCAAATGTCTAGCATAGATTGATGTAATATGACACAATAAACCATGTGGAGAAGTTTGAGACCAACGAAGAGAGATTTGGTCCAAGAATCATCCAAGTTGACCAAGTTCGTCCATTTTGGTCTTTCTTCGTTTCGACTAGCTTCAAAGTTGACCGAAGCCAAATGTCTAGCATAGATTGATGTAATATGACACAATAAACCATGTGGAGAAGTTTGAGACCAACGAAGAGAGATTTGGTCCAAGAATCATCCAAGTTAACCAAGTTCGTCCATTTTGGTCTTTCTTCGTTTCGACTAGCTTCAAAGTTGACCGAAGCCAAATGTCAAGCATAGATTGATGTAATATGACACAATAAACCATGTGGAGAAGTTTGAGACCAACAAAGAGAGATTTGGTCCAAGAATCATCCAAGTTAACCAAGTTCGTCCATTTTGGTCTTTCTTCGTTTCGACTAGCTTCAAAGTTGACCGAAGCCAAATGTCAAGCATAGATTGATGTAATATGACACAATAAACCATGTGGAGAAGTTTGAGACCAACGAAGAGAGATTTGGTCCAAGAATCATCCAAGTGACCAAGTTCGTCCATTTTGGTCTTTCTTCGTTTCGACTAGCTTCAAAGTTGACCGAAGCCAAATGTCTAGCATAGATTGATGTAATATGACACAATAAACCATGTGGAGAAGTTTGAGACCAACGAAGAGAGATTTGGTCCAAGAATCATCCAAGTTAACCAAGTTCGTCCATTTTGGTCTTTCTTCGTTTCGACTAGCTTCAAAGTTGACCGAAGCCAAATGTCTAGCATAGATTGATGTAATATGACACAATAAACCATGTGGAGAAGTTTGAGACCAACAAAGAGAGATTTGGTCCAAGAATCATCCAAGTGGACCAAGTTCGTCCATTTTGGTCTTTCTTCGTTTCGACTAGCTTCAAAGTTGACCGAAGCCAAATGTCTAGCATAGATTGATGTAATATGACACAATAAACCATGTGGAGAAGTTTGAGACCAACGAAGAGAGATTTGGTCCAAGAATCATCCAAGTTGACCAAGTTCGTCCATTTTGGTCTTTCTTCGTTTCGACTAGCTTCAAAGTTGACCGAAGCCAAATGTCTAGCATAGATTGATGTAATATGACACAATAAACCATGTGGAGAAGTTTGAGACCAACGAAGAGAGATTTGGTCCAAGAATCATCCAAGTTGACCAAGTTCGTCCATTTTGGTCTTTCTTCGTTTCGACTAGCTTCAAAGTTGACCGAAGCCAAATGTCTAGCATAGATTGATGTAATATGACACAATAAACCATGTGGAGAAGTTTGAGACCAACGAAGAGAGATTTGGTCCAAGAATCATCCAAGTTAACCAAGTTCGTCCATTTTGGTCTTTCTTCGTTTCGACTAGCTTCAAAGTTGACCGAAGCCAAATGTCTAGCATAGATTGATGTAATATGACACAATAAACCATGTGGAGAAGTTTGAGACCAACAAAGAGAGATTTGGTCCAAGAATCATCCAAGTTACCAAGTTCGTCCATTTTGGTCTTTCTTCGTTTCGACTAGCTTCAAAGTGACCGAAGCCAAATGTCTAGCATAGATTGATGTAATATGACACAATAAACCATGTGGAGAAGTTTGAGACCAACGAAGAGAGATTTGGTCCAAGAATCATCCAAGTTGACCAAGTTCGTCCATTTTGGTCTTTCTTCGTTTCGACTAGCTTCAAAGTTGACCGAAGCCAAATGTCTAGCATAGATTGATGTAATATGACACAATAAACCATGTGGAGAAGTTTGAGACCAACGAAGAGAGATTTGGTCCAAGAATCATCCAAGTTAACCAAGTTCGTCCATTTTGGTCTTTCTTCGTTTCGACTAGCTTCAAAGTTGACCGAAGCCAAATGTCTAGCATAGATTGATGTAATATGACACAATAAACCATGTGGAGAAGTTTGAGACCAACGAAGAGAGATTTGGTCCAAGAATCATCCAAGTTAACCAAGTTCGTCCATTTTGGTCTTTCTTCGTTTCGACTAGCTTCAAAGTTGACCGAAGCCAAATGTCAAGCATAGATTGATGTAATATGACACAATAAACCATGTGGAGAAGTTTGAGACCAACGAAGAGAGATTTGGTCCAAGAATCATCCAAGTTAACCAAGTTCGTCCATTTTGGTCTTTCTTCGTTTCGACTAGCTTCAAAGTTGACCGAAGCCAAATGTCTAGCATAGATTGATGTAATATGACACAATAAACCATGTGGAGAAGTTTGAGACCAACGAAGAGAGATTTGGTCCAAGAATCATCCAAGTTAACCAAGTTCGTCCATTTTGGTCTTTCTTCGTTTCGACTAGCTTCAAAGTGACCGAAGCCAAATGTCTAGCATAGATTGATGTAATATGACACAATAAACCATGTGGAGAAGTTTGAGACCAACGAAGAGAGATTTGGTCCAAGAATCATCCAAGTAACCAAGTTCGTCCATTTTGGTCTTTCTTCGTTTCGACTAGCTTCAAAGTTGACCGAAGCCAAATGTCAAGCATAGATTGATGTAATATGACACAATAAACCATGTGGAGAAGTTTGAGACCAACGAAGAGAGATTTGGTCCAAGAATCATCCAACTTAACCAAGTTCGTCCATTTTGGTCTTTCTTCGTTTCGACTAGCTTCAAAGTTGACCGAAGCCAAATGTCTAGCATAGATTGATGTAATATGACACAATAAACCATGTGGAGAAGTTTGAGACCAACGAAGAGAGATTTGGTCCAAGAATCATCCAAGTTAACCAAGTTCGTCCATTTTGGTCTTTCTTCGTTTCGACTAGCTTCAAAGTTGACCGAAGCCAAATGTCAAGCATAGATTGATGTAATATGACACAATAAACCATGTGGAGAAGTTTGAGACCAACAAAGAGAGATTTGGTCCAAGAATCATCCAAGTTAACCAAGTTCGTCCATTTTGGTCTTTCTTCGTTTCGACTAGCTTCAAAGTGACCGAAGCCAAATGTCTAGCATAGATTGATGTAATATGACACAATAAACCATGTGGAGAAGTTTGAGACCAACGAAGAGAGATTTGGTCCAAGAATCATCCAACTTGACCAAGTTCGTCCATTTTGGTCTTTCTTCGTTTCGACTAGCTTCAAAGTTGACCGAAGCCAAATGTCAAGCATAGATTGATGTAATATGACACAATAAACCATGTGGAGAAGTTTGAGACCAACAAAGAGAGATTTGGTCCAAGAATCATCCAAGTTACCAAGTTCGTCCATTTTGGTCTTTCTTCGTTTCGACTAGCTTCAAAGTGACCGAAGCCAAATGTCAAGCATAGATTGATGTAATATGACACAATAAACCATGTGGAGAAGTTTGAGACCAACGAAGAGAGATTTGGTCCAAGAATCATCCAAGTTAACCAAGTTCGTCCATTTTGGTCTTTCTTCGTTTCGACTAGCTTCAAAGTTGACCGAAGCCAAATGTCTAGCATAGATTGATGTAATATGACACAATAAACCATGTGGAGAAGTTTGAGACCAACGAAGAGAGATTTGGTCCAAGAATCATCCAACTTAACCAAGTTCGTCCATTTTGGTCTTTTTCGTTTCGACTAGCTTCAAAGTTGACCGAAGCCAAATGTCTAGCATAGATTGATGTAATATGACACAATAAACCATGTGGAGAAGTTGAGACCAACAAGAGAGATTTGGTCCAAGAATCATCCAACTTCACCAAGTTCGTCCATTTTGGTCTTTCTTGTTTCGACTAGTTTCAAAGTTGACCGAAGCCAAATGTCTAGCATAGATTGATGTAATATGACACAATAAACCATGTGGAGAAGTTTGAGACCAACGAAGAGAGATTTGGTCCAAGAATCATCCAACTTAACCAAGTTCGTCCATTTTGGTCTTTCTTCGTTTCGACTAGCTTCAAAGTTGACCGAAGCCAAATGTCTAGCATAGATTGATGTAATATGACACAATAAAACCATGTGGAGAAGTTTGAGACCACGAAGAGAGATTTGGTCCAAGAATCATCCATTAACCAAGTTCGTCCATTTTGGTCTTTCTTTGTTTCGACAAGCTTCAAAGTTGACCGAAGCCAAATGTCAAGCATATATGATGTAATATGACACAATAAACCATGTGGAGAAGTTTGAGACCAACGAAGAGAGATTTGGTCCAAGAATCATCCAAGTTAACCAAGTTCGTCCATTTTGGTCTTTTTCGTTTCGACTAGCTTCAAAGTTACCGAAGCCAAATGTCTAAGCATAGATTGATGTAATATGACACAATAAACCATGTGGAGAAGTTTGAGACCACGAAGAGAGATTTGGTCCAAGAATCATCCAAGTGACCAAGTTCGTCCATTTTGGTCTTTCTTCGTTTCGACTAGCTTCAAAGTTGACCGAAGCCAATTGTCTAGCATAGATTGATGTAATATGACACAATAAACCATGTGGAGAAGTTTGAGACCAACAAAGAGAGATTTGGTCCAAGAATCATCCAACTTAACCAAGTTCGTCCATTTGGTCTTTCTTCGTTTCGACTAGCTTCAAAGTTGACCGAAGCCAAATGTCTAGCATAGATTGATGTTATGACACAATAAACCATGTGGAGAAGTTTGAGACCAACAAAGAGAGATTTGGTCCAAGAATCATCCAAGTTAACCAAGTTCGTCCATTTTGGTCTTTCTTAGTTTCGACAAGCTTCAAAGTTGAACCGAAGCCAAATTGTCTAGCAATATTGATGTAATTGATGCAATAAACCATGGGGAGAGTTTGAGACAACGAACAGGATTTGGTCCAA
>JAKRYI020000144.1:0-51703 GCA_022379115.2 Bauhinia variegata | reverse complement strand
GAATCATCCAAGTGGAACCAAGTTCGTCCATTTTGGTCTTTCTTCATTTCGACAAGTTTCAAAGTGAACCGAAGCTAAATGTCTAGCATAGATTGATGTAATATGATGCAATAAACCATGTGGAGAAGTTTGAGACCAACAAGAGAGATTTGGTCCAAGAATCATCCAAGTGGACCAAGTTCGTCCATTTGGTCTTTCTTAGTTTCGACAAGTTTCAAAGTGAACGAAGCTAAATGTCTAGCATAGATTGATGTAATATGACACAATAAACCATGTGGAGAAGTTTGAGACCAACAAAGAGAGATTTGGTCCAAGAATCATCCAAGTGGACCAAGTTCGTCCATTTTGGTCTTTCTTAGTTTCGACAAGTTTCAAAGTGAACCGAAGCTAAATGTCTAGCATAGATTGATGTAATATGACACAATAAACCATGTGGAGAAGTTTGAGACCAACAAAGAGAGATTTGGTCCAAGAATCATCCAAGTGGACCAAGTTCGTCCATTTTGGTCTTTCTTAGTTTCGACAAGTTTCAAAGTGAACCGAAGCTAAATGTCTAGCATAGATTGATGTAATATGACACAATAAACCATGTGGAGAAGTTTGAGACCAACAAAGAGAGATTTGGTCCAAGAATCATCCAAGTGGACCAAGTTCGTCCATTTTGGTCTTTCTTCGTTTTCGACAAGTTTCAAAGTGAACCGAAGCTAAATGTCTAGCATAGATTGATGTAATATGACAAATAAACCATGTGGAGAAGTTTGAGACCAACGAAGAGAGATTTGGTCCAAGAATCATCCAAGTGGACCAAGTTCGTCCATTTTGGTCTTTTTTTGTTTCTTAGTTTCGACAATTCAAAGTGAACCGAAGCTAAATGTCTAGCATACATTGATGTAATATGATGCAATAAACCATGTGGAGAAGTTTGAGACCAACAAAGAGAGATTTGGTCCAAGAATCATCCAAGTGGACCAAGTTCGTCCATTTTGGTCTTTCTTAGTTTCGACAAGTTTCAAAGTGAACCGAAGCTAAATGTCTAGCATAGATTGATGTAAATATGCACAATAAACCATGTGGAGAAGTTTGAGACCAACAAAGAGAGATTTGGTCCAAGAATCATCCAAGTGGACCAAGTTCGTCCATTTTGGTCTTTCTTCGTTTCGACTAGCTTCAAAGTGACCGAAGCCAAATGTCTAGCATAGATTGATGTAATATGACACAATAAACCATGTGGAGAAGTTTGAGACCAACAAAGAGAGATTTGGTCCAAGAATCATCCAAGTGGACCAAGTTCGTCCATTTTGGTCTTTCTTAGTTTCGACAAGCTTCAAAGTGACCGAAGCCAAATGTCTAGCATAGATTGATGTAATATGACACAATAAACCATGTGGAGAAGTTTGAGACCAACAAAGAGAGATTTGGTCCAAGAATCATCCAAGTGGACCAAGTTCGTCCATTTTGGTCTTTCTTAGTTTCGACAAGTTTCAAAGTGAACCGAAGCTAAATGTCTAGCATAGATTGATGTAATATGACACAATAAACCATGTGGAGAAGTTTGAGACCAACGAAGAGAGATTTGGTCCAAGAATCATCCAAGTGGACCAAGTTCGTCCATTTTGGTCTTTCTTAGTTTCGACAAGTTTCAAAGTGAACCGAAGCCAAATGTCTAGCATAGATTGATGTAATATGACACAATAAACCATGTGGAGAAGTTTGAGACCAACAAAGAGAGATTTGGTCCAAGAATCATCCAAGTGGACCAAGTTCGTCCATTTTGGTCTTTCTTAGTTTCGACAAGTTTCAAAGTGAACTGAAGCTAAATGTCTAGCATAGATTGATGTAATATGATGCAATAAACCATGTGGAGAAGTTTGAGACCAACAAAGAGAGATTTGGTCCAAGAATCATCCAAGTGGACCAAGTTCGTCCATTTTGGTCTTTCTTAGTTTCGACAAGTTTCAAAGTGAACCGAAGCTAAATGTCTAGCATAGATTGATAATATGATGCAATAAACCATGGGGAGAAGTTTGAGACCAACAACAGAGATTTGGTCCAAGAATCATCCAAGTGGACCAAGTTCGTCCATTTTGGTCTTTCTTCGTTTCGACAAGCTTCAAAGTTGACCGAAGCCAAATGTCTAGCATAGATTGATGTAATATGACACAATAAACCATGTGGAGAAGTTTGAGACCAACAAAGAGAGATTTGGTCCAAGAATCATCCAAGTGGACCAAGTTCGTCCATTTTGGTCTTTCTTAGTTTCGACAAGTTTCAAAGTGAACCGAAGCTAAATGTCTAGCATAGATTGATGTAATATGATGCAATAAACCATGTGGAGAAGTTTGAGACCAACAAAGAGAGATTTGGTCCAAGAATCATCCAAGTGGACCAAGTTCGTCCATTTTGGTCTTTCTTAGTTTCGACAAGTTTCAAAGTGAAGTGAAGCTAAATGTCTAGCATACATTGATGTAATATGATGCAATAAACCATGGAGAAGTTTGAGACCAACGAACAGAGATTTGGTCCAAGAATCATCCAAGTGGACCAAGTTCGTCCAATTTGGTCTTTCTTCGTTTCGACTAGCTTCAAAGTTTACCGAAGCCAAATGTCTAGCATAGATTGATGTAATATGACACAATAAACCATGTGGAGAAGTTTGAGACCAACAAAGAGAGATTTGGTCCAAGAATCATCCAAGTGGACCAAGTTCGTCCATTTTGGTCTTTCTTAGTTTCGACAAGTTTCAAAGTGAACCGAAGCTAAATGTCTAGCATAGATTGATGTAATATGATGCAATAAACCATGTGGAGAAGTTTGAGACCAACAAAGAGAGATTTGGTCCAAGAATCATCCAAGTGGACCAAGTTCGTCCATTTTGGTCTTTCTTAGTTTCGACAAGTTTCAAAGTGAACCGAAGCTAAATGTCTAGCATATATTGATGTAATATGATGCAATAAACCATGTGGAGAAGTTTGAGACCAACAAAGAGAGATTTGGTCCAAGAATCATCCAAGTGGACCAAGTTCGTCCATTTTGGTCTTTCTTAGTTTCGACAAGTTTCAAAGTGAAGTGAAGCTAAATGTCTAGCATACATTGATGTAATATGATGCAATAAACCATGTGGAGAAGTTTGAGACCAACGAAGAGAGATTTGGTCCAAGAATCATCCAAGTGGACCAAGTTCGTCCATTTTGGTCTTTCTTAGTTTCGACAAGCTTCAAAGTGAACCGAAGCCAAATGTCTAGCATAGATTGATGTAATATGACACAATAAACCATGTGGAGAAGTTTGAGACCAACAAAGAGAGATTTGGTCCAAGAATCATCCAAGTGGACCAAGTTCGTCCATTTTGGTCTTTCTTAGTTTCGACAAGTTTCAAAGTGAACCGAAGCTAAATGTCTAGCATATATTGATGTAATATGATGCAATAAACCATGGGGAGAAGTTTGAGACCAACGAAGAGAGATTTGGTCCAAGAATCATCCAAGTGGACCAAGTTCGTCCATTTTGGTCTTTCTTAGTTTCGACAAGTTTCAAAGTGAACCGAAGCTAAATGTCTAGCATACATTGATGTAATATGATGCAATAAACCATGTGGAGAAGTTTGAGACCAACAAAGAGAGATTTGGTCCAAGAATCATCCAAGTGGACCAAGTTCGTCCATTTTGGTCTTTCTTAGTTTCGACAAGTTTCAAAGTGAACCGAAGCTAAATGTCTAGCATAGATTGATGTAATATGATGCAATAAACCATGTGGAGAAGTTTGAGACCAACAAAGAGAGATTTGGTCCAAGAATCATCCAAGTGGACCAAGTTCGTCCTTTTGGTCTTTCTTAGTTTCGACAAGTTTCAAAGTGAAGTGAAGCTAAATGTCTAGCATAGATGAATATGATGCAATAAACCATGTGGAGAAGTTTGAGACCAACGAACAGAGATTTGGTCCAAGAATCATCCAAGTGGACCAAGTTCGTCCAATATTGGTCTTTCTTCGTTTCGACTAGCTTCAAAGTTTACCGAAGCCAAATGTCTAGCATAGATTGATGTAATATGACACAATAAACCATGTGGAGAAGTTTGAGACCAACAAAGAGAGATTTGGTCCAAGAATCATCCAAGTGGACCAAGTTCGTCCATTTTGGTCTTTCTTAGTTTCGACAAGTTTCAAAGTGAACCGAAGCTAAATGTCTAGCATAGATTGATGTAATATGATGCAATAAACCATGTGGAGAAGTTTGAGACCAACAAAGAGAGATTTGGTCCAAGAATCATCCAAGTGGACCAAGTTCGTCCATTTTGGTCTTTCTTAGTTTCGACAAGTTTCAAAGTGAACCGAAGCTAAATGTCTAGCATAGATTGATGTAATATGACACAATAAACCATGTGGAGAAGTTTGAGACCAACAAAGAGAGATTTGGTCCAAGAATCATCCAAGTGGACCAAGTTCGTCCATTTTGGTCTTTCTTAGTTTCGACAAGTTTCAAAGTGAAGTGAAGCTAAATGTCTAGCATACATTGATGTAATATGATGCAATAAACCATGGGGAGAAGTTTGAGACCAACGAACAGAGATTTGGTCCAAGAATCATCCAAGTGGACCAAGTTCGTCCATTATTGGTCTTTCTTCGTTTCGACAATCTTCAAAGTTTACCGAAGCCAAATGTCTAGCATAGATTGATGTAATATGACACAATAAACCATGTGGAGAAGTTTGAGACCAACAAAGAGAGATTTGGTCCAAGAATCATCCAAGTGGACCAAGTTCGTCCATTTTGGTCTTTCTTAGTTTCGACAAGTTTCAAAGTGAACCGAAGCTAAATGTCTAGCATAGATTGATGTAATATGATGCAATAAACCATGGGGAGAAGTTTGAGACCAACAACAGAGATTTGGTCCAAGAATCATCCAAGTGGACCAAGTTCGTCCATTTTGGTCTTTCTTAGTTTCGACAAGTTTCAAAGTGAACCGAAGCTAAATGTCTAGCATACATTGATGTAATATGATGCAATAAACCATGTGGAGAAGTTTGAGACCAACAAGAGAGATTTGGTCCAAGAATCATCCAAGTGGACCAAGTTCGTCCATTTTGGTCTTTCTTAGTTTCGACAAGTTTCAAAGTGAAGTGAAGCTAAATGTCTAGCATAGATTGATGTAATATGATGCAATAAACCATGTGGAGAAGTTTGAGACCAACAAAGAGAGATTTGGTCCAAGAATCATCCAAGTGGACCAAGTTCGTCCATTTTGGTCTTTCTTAGTTTCGACAAGTTTCAAAGTGAAGTGAAGCTAAATGTCTAGCATAGATTGATGTAATATGATGCAATAAACCATGTGGAGAAGTTTGAGACCAACGAAGAGAGATTTGGTCCAAGAATCATCCAAGTGGACCAAGTTCGTCCATATTGGTCTTTCTTCGTTTCGACTAGCTTCAAAGTTTACCGAAGCCAAATGTCTTGCATAGATTGATGTAATATGACACAATAAACCATGTGGAGAAGTTTGAGACCAACAAAGAGAGATTTGGTCCAAGAATCATCCAAGTGGACCAAGTTCGTCCATTTTGGTCTTTCTTAGTTTCGACAAGTTTCAAAGTGAACCGAAGCTAAATGTCTAGCATAGATTGATGTAATATGATGCAATAAACCATGTGGAGAAGTTTGAGACCAACAAAGAGAGATTTGGTCCAAGAATCATCCAAGTGGACCAAGTTCGTCCATTTTGGTCTTTCTTAGTTTCGACAAGTTTCAAAGTGAACCGAAGCTAAATGTCTAGCATATATTGATGTAATATGATGCAATAAACCATGTGGAGAAGTTTGAGACCAACAAAGAGAGATTTGGTCCAAGAATCATCCAAGTGGACCAAGTTCGTCCATTTTGGTCTTTCTTAGTTTCGACAAGTTTCAAAGTGAAGTGAAGCTAAATGTCTAGCATACATTGATGTAATATGATGCAATAAACCATGGGGAGAAGTTTGAGACCAACGAAGAGAGATTTGGTCCAAGAATCATCCAAGTGGACCAAGTTCGTCCATATTGGTCTTTCTTCGTTTCGACTAGCTTCAAAGTTTACCGAAGCCAAATGTCTAGCATAGATTGATGTAATATGACACAATAAACAATGTGGAGAAGTTTGAGACCAACAAAGAGAGATTTGGTCCAAGAATCATCCAAGTGGACCAAGTTCGTCCATTTTGGTCTTTCTTAGTTTCGACAAGTTTCAAAGTGAACCGAAGCTAAATGTCTAGCATAGATTGATGTAATATGATGCAATAAACCATGTGGAGAAGTTTGAGACCAACGAAGAGAGATTTGGTCCAAGAATCATCCAAGTGGACCAAGTTCGTCCATTTTGGTCTTTCTTAGTTTCGACAAGTTTCAAAGTGAACCGAAGCTAAATGTCTAGCATAGATTGATGTAATATGATGCAATAAACCATGTGGAGAAGTTTGAGACCAACAAAGAGAGATTTGGTCCAAGAATCATCCAAGTGGACCAAGTTCGTCCATTTTGGTCTTTCTTAGTTTCGACAAGTTTCAAAGTGAACCGAAGCTAAATGTCTAGCATAGATTGATGTAATATGATGCAATAAACCATGTGGAGAAGTTTGAGACCAACAAAGAGAGATTTGGTCCAAGAATCATCCAAGTGGACCAAGTTCGTCCATTTTGGTCTTTCTTAGTTTCGACAAGTTTCAAAGTGAACCGAAGCTAAATGTCTAGCATAGATGTAATATGATGCAATAAACCATGTGGAGAAGTTTGAGACCAACGAACAGAGATTTGGTCCAAGAATCATCCAAGTGGACCAAGTTCGTCCAATATTGGTCTTTCTTCGTTTCGACTAGCTTCAAAGTTTACCGAAGCCAAATGTCTAGCATAGATTGATGTAATATGACACAATAAACCATGTGGAGAAGTTTGAGACCAACAAAGAGAGATTTGGTCCAAGAATCATCCAAGTGGACCAAGTTCGTCCATTTTGGTCTTTCTTAGTTTCGACAAGTTTCAAAGTGAACCGAAGCTAAATGTCTAGCATATATTGATGTAATATGATGCAATAAACCATGTGGAGAAGTTTGAGACCAACAAGAGAGATTTGGTCCAAGAATCATCCAAGTGGACCAAGTTCGTCCATTTTGGTCTTTCTTAGTTTCGACAAGTTTCAAAGTGAACCGAAGCTAAATGTCTAGCATAGATTGATGTAATATGATGCAATAAACCATGTGGAGAAGTTTGAGACCAACAAAGAGAGATTTGGTCCAAGAATCATCCAAGTGGACCAAGTTCGTCCATTTTGGTCTTTCTTAGTTTCGACAAGTTTCAAAGTGAAGTGAAGCTAAATGTCTAGCATACATTGATGTAATATGATGCAATAAACCATGGGGAGAAGTTTGAGACCAACGAACAGAGATTTGGTCCAAGAATCATCCAAGTGGACCAAGTTCGTCCAATATTGGTCTTTCTTCGTTTCGACTAGCTTCAAAGTTTACCGAAGCCAAATGTCTTGCATAGATTGATGTAATATGACACAATAAACCATGTGGAGAAGTTTGAGACCAACAAAGAGAGATTTGGTCCAAGAATCATCCAAGTGGACCAAGTTCGTCCATTTTGGTCTTTCTTAGTTTCGACAAGTTTCAAAGTGAACCGAAGCTAAATGTCTAGCATATATTGATGTAATATGATGCAATAAACCATGGGAGAAGTTTGAGACCAACGAACAGAGATTTGGTCCAAGAATCATCCAAGTGGACCAAGTTCGTCCATTTTGGTCTTTCTTAGTTTCGACAAGTTTCAAAGTGAACCGAAGCTAAATGTCTAGCATAGATTGATGTAATATGATGCAATAAACCATGTGGAGAAGTTTGAGACCAACAAAGAGAGATTTGGTCCAAGAATCATCCAAGTGGACCAAGTTCGTCCATTTTGGTCTTTCTTAGTTTCGACAAGTTTCAAAGTGAAGTGAAGCTAAATGTCTAGCATACATTGATGTAATATGATGCAATAAACCATGTGGAGAAGTTTGAGACCAACAAAGAGAGATTTGGTCCAAGAATCATCCAAGTGGACCAAGTTCGTCCATTTTGGTCTTTCTTAGTTTCGACAAGTTTCAAAGTGAAGTGAAGCTAAATGTCTAGCATACGATGAAATATGATGCAATAAACCATGTGGAGAAGTTTGAGACCAACGAAGAGAGATTTGGTCCAAGAATCATCCAAGTGGACCAAGTTCGTCCAATATTGGTCTTTCTTCGTTTCGACTAGCTTCAAAGTTTACCGAAGCCAAATGTCTTGCATAGATTGATGTAATATGACATAATAAACATGTGGAGAAGTTTGAGACCAACAAAGAGAGATTTGGTCCAAGAATCATCCAAGTGGACCAAGTTCGTCCATTTTGGTCTTTCTTAGTTTCGACAAGTTTCAAAGTGAACCGAAGCTAAATGTCTAGCATATATTGATGTAATATGATGCAATAAACCATGTGGAGAAGTTTGAGACCAACAAAGAGAGATTTGGTCCAAGAATCATCCAAGTGGACCAAGTTCGTCCATTTTGGTCTTTCTTAGTTTCGACAAGTTTCAAAGTGAACCGAAGCTAAATGTCTAGCATATATTGATGTAATATGATGCAATAAACCATGTGGAGAAGTTTGAGACCAACAAAGAGAGATTTGGTCCAAGAATCATCCAAGTGGACCAAGTTCGTCCATTTGGTCTTTCTTAGTTTCGACAAGTTTCAAAGTGAAGTGAAGCTAAATGTCTAGCATAGATTGATGTAATATGATGCAATAAACCATGTGGAGAAGTTTGAGACCAACGAACAGAGATTTGGTCCAAGAATCATCCAAGTGGACCAAGTTCGTCCAATTTGGTCTTTCTTCGTTTCGACTAGCTTCAAAGTTTACCGAAGCCAAATGTCTGCATAGATTGATGTAATATGACACAATAAACCATGTGGAGAAGTTTGAGACCAACAAAGAGAGATTTGGTCCAAGAATCATCCAAGTGGACCAAGTTCGTCCATTTTGGTCTTTCTTAGTTTCGACAAGTTTCAAAGTGAACCGAAGCTAAATGTCTAGCATATATTGATGTAATATGATGCAATAAACCATGGGGAGAAGTTTGAGACCAACGAAGAGAGATTTGGTCCAAGAATCATCCAAGTGGACCAAGTTCGTCCATTTTGGTCTTTCTTAGTTTCGACAAGTTTCAAAGTGAACCGAAGCTAAATGTCTAGCATACATTGATGTAATATGATGCAATAAACCATGTGGAGAAGTTTGAGACCAACAAAGAGAGATTTGGTCCAAGAATCATCCAAGTGGACCAAGTTCGTCCATTTTGGTCTTTCTTAGTTTCGACAAGTTTCAAAGTGAACCGAAGCTAAATGTCTTGCATAGATTGATGTAATATGATGCAATAAACCATGTGGAGAAGTTTGAGACCAACAAAGAGAGATTTGGTCCAAGAATCATCCAAGTGGACCAAGTTCGTCCATTTTGGTCTTTCTTAGTTTCGACAAGTTTCAAAGTGAAGTGAAGCTAAATGTCTAGCATAGATGAAATATGATGCAATAAACCATGTGGAGAAGTTTGAGACCAACGAACAGAGATTTGGTCCAAGAATCATCCAAGTGGACCAAGTTCGTCCATTTTGGTCTTTCTTCGTTTCGACTAGCTTCAAAGTTTACCGAAGCCAAATGTCTTGCATAGATTGATGTAATATGACACAATAAACCATGTGGAGAAGTTTGAGACCAACAAAGAGAGATTTGGTCCAAGAATCATCCAAGTGGACCAAGTTCGTCCATTTTGGTCTTTCTTAGTTTCGACAAGTTTCAAAGTGAACCGAAGCTAAATGTCTAGCATATATTGATGTAATATGATGCAATAAACCATGTGGAGAAGTTTGAGACCAACAAAGAGAGATTTGGTCCAAGAATCATCCAAGTGGACCAAGTTCGTCCATTTTGGTCTTTCTTAGTTTCGACAAGTTTCAAAGTGAACCGAAGCTAAATGTCTAGCATAGATTGATGTAATATGATGCAATAAACCATGTGGAGAAGTTTGAGACCAACAAAGAGAGATTTGGTCCAAGAATCATCCAAGTGGACCAAGTTCGTCCATTTTGGTCTTTCTTAGTTTCGACAAGTTTCAAAGTGAACGAAGCTAAATGTCTAGCATACATTGATGTAATATGATGCAATAAACCATGGGGAGAAGTTTGAGACCAACGAAGAGAGATTTGGTCCAAGAATCATCCAAGTGGACCAAGTTCGTCCATTTTGGTCTTTCTTCGTTTCGACTAGCTTCAAAGTTTACCGAAGCCAAATGTCTGCATAGATTGATGTAATATGACACAATAAACCATGTGGAGAAGTTTGAGACCAACAAAGAGAGATTTGGTCCAAGAATCATCCAAGTGGACCAAGTTCGTCCATTTTGGTCTTTCTTAGTTTCGACAAGTTTCAAAGTGAACCGAAGCTAAATGTCTAGCATATATTGATGTAATATGATGCAATAAACCATGGGAGAAGTTTGAGACCAACGAAGAGAGATTTGGTCCAAGAATCATCCAAGTGGACCAAGTTCGTCCATTTGGTCTTTCTTAGTTTCGACAAGTTTCAAAGTGAACCGAAGCTAAATGTCTAGCATACATTGATGTAATATGATGCAATAAACCATGTGGAGAAGTTTGAGACCAACAAAGAGAGATTTGGTCCAAGAATCATCCAAGTGGACCAAGTTCGTCCATTTTGGTCTTTCTTAGTTTCGACAAGTTTCAAAGTGAACCGAAGCTAAATGTCTAGCATAGATTGATGTAATATGATGCAATAAACCATGTGGAGAAGTTTGAGACCAACAAAGAGAGATTTGGTCCAAGAATCATCCAAGTGGACCAAGTTCGTCCATTTTGGTCTTTCTTAGTTTCGACAAGTTTCAAAGTGAAGTGAAGCTAAATGTCTAGCATACGATGAAATATGATGCAATAAACCATGTGGAGAAGTTTGAGACCAACGAACAGAGATTTGGTCCAAGAATCATCCAAGTGGACCAAGTTCGTCCAATATTGGTCTTTCTTCGTTTCGACTAGCTTCAAAGTTTACCGAAGCCAAATGTCTAGCATAGATTGATGTAATATGACACAATAAACCATGTGGAGAAGTTTGAGACCAACAAAGAGAGATTTGGTCCAAGAATCATCCAAGTGGACCAAGTTCGTCCATTTTGGTCTTTCTTAGTTTCGACAAGTTTCAAAGTGAACCGAAGCTAAATGTCTAGCATATATTGATGTAATATGATGCAATAAACCATGTGGAGAAGTTTGAGACCAACAAAGAGAGATTTGGTCCAAGAATCATCCAAGTGGACCAAGTTCGTCCATTTTGGTCTTTCTTAGTTTCGACAAGTTTCAAAGTGAACCGAAGCTAAATGTCTAGCATAGATTGATGTAATATGATGCAATAAACCATGTGGAGAAGTTTGAGACCAACGAAGAGAGATTTGGTCCAAGAATCATCCAAGTGGACCAAGTTCGTCCATTTTGGTCTTTCTTCGTTTCGACAAGCTTCAAAGTGAACCGAAGCCAAATGTCTAGCATAGATTGATGTAATATGACACAATAAACCATGTGGAGAAGTTTGAGACCAACAAAGAGAGATTTGGTCCAAGAATCATCCAAGTGGACCAAGTTCGTCCATTTTGGTCTTTCTTAGTTTCGACAAGTTTCAAAGTGAACCGAAGCTAAATGTCTAGCATAGATGTAATATGATGCAATAAACCATGTGGAGAAGTTTGAGACCAACGAAGAGAGATTTGGTCCAAGAATCATCCAAGTGGACCAAGTTCGTCCATTTTGGTCTTTCTTAGTTTCGACAAGTTTCAAAGTGAACCGAAGCTAAATGTCTAGCATAGATTGATGTAATATGACACAATAAACCATGTGGAGAAGTTTGAGACCAACAAAGAGAGATTTGGTCCAAGAATCATCCAAGTGGACCAAGTTCGTCCATTTTGGTCTTTCTTAGTTTCGACAAGTTTCAAAGTGAACCGAAGCTAAATGTCTAGCATAGATTGATGTAATATGATGCAATAAACCATGTGGAGAAGTTTGAGACCAACAAAGAGAGATTTGGTCCAAGAATCATCCAAGTGGACCAAGTTCGTCCATTTTGGTCTTTCTTAGTTTCGACAAGTTTCAAAGTGAACCGAAGCTAAATGTCTAGCATACATTGATGTAATATGATGCAATAAACCATGTGGAGAAGTTTGAGACCAACAAAGAGAGATTTGGTCCAAGAATCATCCAAGTGGACCAAGTTCGTCCATTTTGGTCTTTCTTAGTTTCGACAAGTTTCAAAGTGAAGTGAAGCTAAATGTCTAGCATACATTGATGTAATATGATGCAATAAACCATGTGGAGAAGTTTGAGACCAACAAAGAGAGATTTGGTCCAAGAATCATCCAAGTGGACCAAGTTCGTCCATTTTGGTCTTTCTTCGTTTCGACAAGTTTCAAAGTGAACCGAAGCCAAATGTCTAGCATAGATTGATGTAATATGACACAATAAACCATGTGGAGAAGTTTGAGACCAACAAAGAGAGATTTGGTCCAAGAATCATCCAAGTGGACCAAGTTCGTCCATTTTGGTCTTTCTTAGTTTCGACAAGTTTCAAAGTGAACCGAAGCTAAATGTCTAGCATATATTGATGTAATATGATGCAATAAACCATGGGAGAAGTTTGAGACCAACGAAGAGAGATTTGGTCCAAGAATCATCCAAGTGGACCAAGTTCGTCCATTTTGGTCTTTCTTAGTTTCGACAAGTTTCAAAGTGAACCGAAGCTAAATGTCTAGCATAGATTGATGTAATATGATGCAATAAACCATGTGGAGAAGTTTGAGACCAACAAAGAGAGATTTGGTCCAAGAATCATCCAAGTGGACCAAGTTCGTCCATTTTGGTCTTTCTTAGTTTCGACAAGTTTCAAAGTGAACCGAAGCTAAATGTCTAGCATAGATTGATGTAATATGACACAATAAACCATGTGGAGAAGTTTGAGACCAACAAAGAGAGATTTGGTCCAAGAATCATCCAAGTGGACCAAGTTCGTCCATTTTTGTCTTTCTTCGTTTCGACTAGCTTCAAAGTGACCGAAGCCAAATGTCTAGCATAGATTGATGTAATATGACACAATAAACCATGTGGAGAAGTTTGAGACCAACAAAGAGAGATTTGGTCCAAGAATCATCCAAGTGGACCAAGTTCGTCCATTTTGGTCTTTCTTCGTTTCGACAAGCTTCAAAGTTTACCGAAGCAAATGTCTAGCATAGATTGATGTAATATGACACAATAAACCATGTGGAGAAGTTTGAGACCAACAAAGAGAGATTTGGTCCAAGAATCATCCAAGTGGACCAAGTTCGTCCATTTTGGTCTTTCTTAGTTTCGACAAGTTTCAAAGTGAACCGAAGCTAAATGTCTAGCATAGATTGATGTAATATGACACAATAAACCATGTGGAGAAGTTTGAGACCAACGAAGAGAGATTTGGTCCAAGAATCATCCAAGTGGACCAAGTTCGTCCAATTTGGTCTTTCTTCGTTTCGACTAGCTTCAAAGTTTACCGAAGCCAAATGTCTAGCATAGATTGATGTAATATGACACAATAAACCATGTGGAGAAGTTTGAGACCAACAAAGAGAGATTTGGTCCAAGAATCATCCAAGTGGACCAAGTTCGTCCATTTTGGTCTTTCTTAGTTTCGACAAGTTTCAAAGTGAACCGAAGCTAAATGTCTAGCATAGATTGATGTAATATGATGCAATAAACCATGTGGAGAAGTTTGAGACCAACAAAGAGAGATTTGGTCCAAGAATCATCCAAGTGGACCAAGTTCGTCCATTTTGGTCTTTCTTAGTTTCGACAAGTTTCAAAGTGAACCGAAGCTAAATGTCTAGCATAGATTGATGTAATATGACACAATAAACCATGTGGAGAAGTTTGAGACCAACAAAGAGAGATTTGGTCCAAGAATCATCCAAGTGGACCAAGTTCGTCCATTTTGGTCTTTCTTAGTTTCGACAAGTTCAAAGTGAACCGAAGCTAAATGTCTAGCATAGATTGATGTAATATGATGCAATAAACCATGTGGAGAAGTTTGAGACCAACGAAGAGAGATTTGGTCCAAGAATCATCCAAGTGGACCAAGTTCGTCCATTTTGGTCTTTCTTCGTTTCGACAAGCTTCAAAGTTGACCGAAGCCAAATGTCTAGCATAGATTGATGTAATATGACACAATAAACCATGTGGAGAAGTTTGAGACCAACAAAGAGAGATTTGGTCCAAGAATCATCCAAGTGGACCAAGTTCGTCCATTTTGGTCTTTCTTAGTTTCGACAAGTTTCAAAGTGAACCGAAGCTAAATGTCTAGCATAGATTGATGTAATATGACAATAAACCATGTGGAGAAGTTTGAGACCAACAAAGAGAGATTTGGTCCAAGAATCATCCAAGTGGACCAAGTTCGTCCATTTTGGTCTTTCTTAGTTTCGACAAGTTTCAAAGTGAACCGAAGCTAAATGTCTAGCATAGATTGATGTAATATGATGCAATAAACCATGTGGAGAAGTTTGAGACCAACAAAGAGAGATTTGGTCCAAGAATCATCCAAGTGGACCAAGTTCGTCCATTTTGGTCTTTCTTAGTTTCGACAAGTTTCAAAGTGAACCGAAGCTAAATGTCTAGCATAGATTGATGTAATATGATGCAATAAACCATGTGGAGAAGTTTGAGACCAACAAAGAGAGATTTGGTCCAAGAATCATCCAAGTGGACCAAGTTCGTCCATTTTGGTCTTTCTTAGTTTCGACAAGTTTCAAAGTGAACCGAAGCTAAATGTCTAGCATACATTGATGTAATATGATGCAATAAACCATGTGGAGAAGTTTGAGACCAACGAAGAGAGATTTGGTCCAAGAATCATCCAAGTGGACCAAGTTCGTCCATTTTGGTCTTTCTTCGTTTCGACTAGCTTCAAAGTTTACCGAAGCCAAATGTCTAGCATAGATTGATGTAATATGACACAATAAACCATGTGGAGAAGTTTGAGACCAACAAAGAGAGATTTGGTCCAAGAATCATCCAAGTGGACCAAGTTCGTCCATTTTGGTCTTTCTTAGTTTCGACAAGTTTCAAAGTGAACCGAAGCTAAATGTCTAGCATAGATTGATGTAATATGATGCAATAAACCATGTGGAGAAGTTTGAGACCAACGAAGAGAGATTTGGTCCAAGAATCATCCAAGTGGACCAAGTTCGTCCATTTTGGTCTTTCTTAGTTTCGACAAGTTTCAAAGTGAACCGAAGCTAAATGTCTAGCATAGATTGATGTAATATGATGCAATAAACCATGTGGAGAAGTTTGAGACCAACAAAGAGAGATTTGGTCCAAGAATCATCCAAGTGGACCAAGTTCGTCCATTTTGGTCTTTCTTAGTTTCGACAAGTTTCAAAGTGAACCGAAGCTAAATGTCTAGCATAGATTGATGTAATATGACACAATAAACCATGTGGAGAAGTTTGAGACCAACAAAGAGAGATTTGGTCCAAGAATCATCCAAGTGGACCAAGTTCGTCCATTTTGGTCTTTCTTAGTTTCGACAAGTTTCAAAGTGACCGAAGCCAAATGTCTAGCATAGATTGATGTAATATGATGCAATAAACCATGTGGAGAAGTTTGAGACCAACAAAGAGAGATTTGGTCCAAGAATCATCCAAGTGGACCAAGTTCGTCCATTTTGGTCTTTCTTCGTTTCGACTAGCTTCAAAGTTTACCGAAGCAAATGTCTAGCATAGATTGATGTAATATGACACAATAAACCATGTGGAGAAGTTTGAGACCAACAAAGAGAGATTTGGTCCAAGAATCATCCAAGTGGACCAAGTTCGTCCATTTTGGTCTTTCTTAGTTTCGACAAGTTTCAAAGTGAACCGAAGCTAAATGTCTAGCATAGATTGATGTAATATGACACAATAAACCATGTGGAGAAGTTTGAGACCAACGAAGAGAGATTTGGTCCAAGAATCATCCAAGTGGACCAAGTTCGTCCATTTTGGTCTTTCTTCGTTTCGACTAGCTTCAAAGTTTACCGAAGCCAAATGTCTAGCATAGATTGATGTAATATGACACAATAAACCATGTGGAGAAGTTTGAGACCAACAAAGAGAGATTTGGTCCAAGAATCATCCAAGTGGACCAAGTTCGTCCATTTTGGTCTTTCTTAGTTTCGACAAGTTTCAAAGTGAACCGAAGCTAAATGTCTAGCATAGATTGATGTAATATGATGCAATAAACCATGTGGAGAAGTTTGAGACCAACAAAGAGAGATTTGGTCCAAGAATCATCCAAGTGGACCAAGTTCGTCCATTTTGGTCTTTCTTAGTTTCGACAAGTTTCAAAGTGAACCGAAGCTAAATGTCTAGCATAGATTGATGTAATATGACAATAAACCATGTGGAGAAGTTTGAGACCAACAAAGAGAGATTTGGTCCAAGAATCATCCAAGTGGACCAAGTTCGTCCATTTTGGTCTTTCTTAGTTTCGACAAGTTTCAAAGTGAACCGAAGCCAAATGTCTAGCATAGATTGATGTAATATGATGCAATAAACCATGTGGAGAAGTTTGAGACCAACGAAGAGAGATTTGGTCCAAGAATCATCCAAGTGGACCAAGTTCGTCCATTTTGGTCTTTCTTCGTTTCGACTAGCTTCAAAGTGAACCGAAGCCAAATGTCTAGCATAGATTGATGTAATATGACACAATAAACCATGTGGAGAAGTTTGAGACCAACAAAGAGAGATTTGGTCCAAGAATCATCCAAGTGGACCAAGTTCGTCCATTTTGGTCTTTCTTAGTTTCGACTAGCTTCAAAGTGAACCGAAGCCAAATGTCTAGCATAGATTGATGTAATATGACACAATAAACCATGTGGAGAAGTTTGAGACCAACAAAGAGAGATTTGGTCCAAGAATCATCCAAGTGGACCAAGTTCGTCCATTTTGGTCTTTCTTAGTTTCGACAAGTTTCAAAGTGAACCGAAGCTAAATGTCTAGCATAGATTGATGTAATATGACACAATAAACCATGTGGAGAAGTTTGAGACCAACAAAGAGAGATTTGGTCCAAGAATCATCCAAGTGGACCAAGTTCGTCCATTTTGGTCTTTCTTAGTTTCGACAAGTTTCAAAGTGAACCGAAGCTAAATGTCTAGCATAGATTGATGTAATATGATGCAATAAACCATGTGGAGAAGTTTGAGACCAACAAAGAGAGATTTGGTCCAAGAATCATCCAAGTGGACCAAGTTCGTCCATTTTGGTCTTTCTTAGTTTCGACAAGTTTCAAAGTGAACCGAAGCTAAATGTCTAGCATAGATTGATGTAATATGATGCAATAAACCATGTGGAGAAGTTTGAGACCAACAAAGAGAGATTTGGTCCAAGAATCATCCAAGTGGACCAAGTTCGTCCATTTTGGTCTTTCTTCGTTTCGACAAGTTTCAAAGTGAACCGAAGCCAAATGTCTAGCATAGATTGATGTAATATGACACAATAAACCATGTGGAGAAGTTTGAGACCAACAAAGAGAGATTTGGTCCAAGAATCATCCAAGTGGACCAAGTTCGTCCATTTTGGTCTTTCTTAGTTTCGACAAGTTTCAAAGTGAACCGAAGCTAAATGTCTAGCATAGATTGATGTAATATGATGCAATAAACCATGTGGAGAAGTTTGAGACCAACAAAGAGAGATTTGGTCCAAGAATCATCCAAGTGGACCAAGTTCGTCCATTTTGGTCTTTCTTAGTTTCGACAAGTTTCAAAGTGAACCGAAGCTAAATGTCTAGCATAGATTGATGTAATATGACACAATAAACCATGTGGAGAAGTTTGAGACCAACAAAGAGAGATTTGGTCCAAGAATCATCCAAGTGGACCAAGTTCGTCCATTTTGGTCTTTCTTAGTTTCGACAAGTTTCAAAGTGAACCGAAGCTAAATGTCTAGCATAGATTGATGTAATATGATGCAATAAACCATGTGGAGAAGTTTGAGACCAACAAAGAGAGATTTGGTCCAAGAATCATCCAAGTGGACCAAGTTCGTCCATTTTGGTCTTTCTTAGTTTCGACAAGTTTCAAAGTGAACCGAAGCTAAATGTCTAGCATAGATTGATGTAATATGACACAATAAACCATGTGGAGAAGTTTGAGACCAACAAAGAGAGATTTGGTCCAAGAATCATCCAAGTGGACCAAGTTCGTCCATTTTGGTCTTTCTTAGTTTCGACAAGTTTCAAAGTGAACCGAAGCTAAATGTCTAGCATAGATTGATGTAATATGATGCAATAAACCATGTGGAGAAGTTTGAGACCAACAAAGAGAGATTTGGTCCAAGAATCATCCAAGTGGACCAAGTTCGTCCATTTTGGTCTTTCTTAGTTTCGACAAGTTTCAAAGTGAACCGAAGCTAAATGTCTAGCATAGATTGATGTAATATGATGCAATAAACCATGTGGAGAAGTTTGAGACCAACGAAGAGAGATTTGGTCCAAGAATCATCCAAGTGGACCAAGTTCGTCCATTTTGGTCTTTCTTAGTTTCGACAAGTTTCAAAGTTTACCGAAGCCAAATGTCTAGCATAGATTGATGTAATATGATGCAATAAACCATGTGGAGAAGTTTGAGACCAACGAAGAGAGATTTGGTCCAAGAATCATCCAAGTGGACCAAGTTCGTCCATTTTGGTCTTTCTTAGTTTCGACAAGTTTCAAAGTGAACCGAAGCTAAATGTCTAGCATAGATTGATGTAATATGACACAATAAACCATGTGGAGAAGTTTGAGACCAACGAAGAGAGATTTGGTCCAAGAATCATCCAAGTGGACCAAGTTCGTCCATTTTGGTCTTTCTTAGTTTCGACAAGTTTCAAAGTGAACCGAAGCTAAATGTCTAGCATAGATTGATGTAATATGACACAATAAACCATGTGGAGAAGTTTGAGACCAACAAAGAGAGATTTGGTCCAAGAATCATCCAAGTGGACCAAGTTCGTCCATTTTGGTCTTTCTTAGTTTCGACAAGTTTCAAAGTGAACCGAAGCTAAATGTCTAGCATAGATTGATGTAATATGATGCAATAAACCATGTGGAGAAGTTTGAGACCAACAAAGAGAGATTTGGTCCAAGAATCATCCAAGTGGACCAAGTTCGTCCATTTTGGTCTTTCTTAGTTTCGACAAGTTTCAAAGTGAACCGAAGCTAAATGTCTAGCATAGATTGATGTAATATGATGCAATAAACCATGTGGAGAAGTTTGAGACCAACGAAGAGAGATTTGGTCCAAGAATCATCCAAGTGGACCAAGTTCGTCCATTTTGGTCTTTCTTCGTTTCGACTAGCTTCAAAGTTTACCGAAGCCAAATGTCTAGCATAGATTGATGTAATATGACACAATAAACCATGTGGAGAAGTTTGAGACCAACAAAGAGAGATTTGGTCCAAGAATCATCCAAGTGGACCAAGTTCGTCCATTTTGGTCTTTCTTAGTTTCGACAAGTTTCAAAGTGAACCGAAGCTAAATGTCTAGCATAGATTGATGTAATATGATGCAATAAACCATGTGGAGAAGTTTGAGACCAACAAAGAGAGATTTGGTCCAAGAATCATCCAAGTGGACCAAGTTCGTCCATTTTGGTCTTTCTTAGTTTCGACAAGCTTCAAAGTGAACCGAAGCTAAATGTCTAGCATAGATTGATGTAATATGACACAATAAACCATGTGGAGAAGTTTGAGACCAACAAAGAGAGATTTGGTCCAAGAATCATCCAAGTGGACCAAGTTCGTCCATTTTGGTCTTTCTTAGTTTCGACAAGTTTCAAAGTGAACCGAAGCTAAATGTCTAGCATATTGATGTAATATGATGCAATAAACCATGTGGAGAAGTTTGAGACCAACGAAGAGAGATTTGGTCCAAGAATCATCCAAGTGGACCAAGTTCGTCCATTTTGGTCTTTCTTAGTTTCGACTAGTTTCAAAGTTTACCGAAGCCAAATGTCTAGCATAGATTGATGTAATATGACACAATAAACCATGTGGAGAAGTTTGAGACCAACAAAGAGAGATTTGGTCCAAGAATCATCCAAGTGGACCAAGTTCGTCCATTTTGGTCTTTCTTCGTTTCGACAAGCTTCAAAGTGAACCGAAGCCAAATGTCTAGCATAGATTGATGTAATATGATGCAATAAACCATGTGGAGAAGTTTGAGACCAACAAAGAGAGATTTGGTCCAAGAATCATCCAAGTGGACCAAGTTCGTCCATTTTGGTCTTTCTTAGTTTCGACAAGTTTCAAAGTGAACCGAAGCTAAATGTCTAGCATATATTGATGTAATATGATGCAATAAACCATGTGGAGAAGTTTGAGACCAACAAAGAGAGATTTGGTCCAAGAATCATCCAAGTGGACCAAGTTCGTCCATTTTGGTCTTTCTTAGTTTCGACAAGTTTCAAAGTGAACCGAAGCTAAATGTCTAGCATAGATTGATGTAATATGACACAATAAACCATGTGGAGAAGTTTGAGACCAACAAAGAGAGATTTGGTCCAAGAATCATCCAAGTGGACCAAGTTCGTCCATTTTGGTCTTTCTTAGTTTCGACAAGTTTCAAAGTGAACCGAAGCTAAATGTCTAGCATAGATTGATGTAATATGACACAATAAACCATGTGGAGAAGTTTGAGACCAACAAAGAGAGATTTGGTCCAAGAATCATCCAAGTGGACCAAGTTCGTCCATTTTGGTCTTTCTTCGTTTCGACAAGCTTCAAAGTGAACCGAAGCTAAATGTCTAGCATAGATTGATGTAATATGACACAATAAACCATGTGGAGAAGTTTGAGACCAACAAAGAGAGATTTGGTCCAAGAATCATCCAAGTGGACCAAGTTCGTCCATTTTGGTCTTTCTTAGTTTCGACAAGTTTCAAAGTGAACCGAAGCTAAATGTCTAGCATAGATTGATGTAATATGATGCAATAAACCATGTGGAGAAGTTTGAGACCAACAAAGAGAGATTTGGTCCAAGAATCATCCAAGTGGACCAAGTTCGTCCATTTTGGTCTTTCTTAGTTTCGACAAGTTTCAAAGTGAACCGAAGCTAAATGTCTAGCATAGATTGATGTAATATGACACAATAAACCATGTGGAGAAGTTTGAGACCAACAAAGAGAGATTTGGTCCAAGAATCATCCAAGTGGACCAAGTTCGTCCATTTTGGTCTTTCTTAGTTTCGACAAGTTTCAAAGTGAACCGAAGCTAAATGTCTAGCATAGATTGATGTAATATGACACAATAAACCATGTGGAGAAGTTTGAGACCAACAAAGAGAGATTTGGTCCAAGAATCATCCAAGTGGACCAAGTTCGTCCATTTTGGTCTTTCTTAGTTTCGACAAGTTTCAAAGTGAACCGAAGCTAAATGTCTAGCATAGATTGATGTAATATGACACAATAAACCATGTGGAGAAGTTTGAGACCAACAAAGAGAGATTTGGTCCAAGAATCATCCAAGTGGACCAAGTTCGTCCATTTTGGTCTTTCTTAGTTTCGACAAGTTTCAAAGTGAACCGAAGCTAAATGTCTAGCATAGATTGATGTAATATGATGCAATAAACCATGGGAGAAGTTTGAGACCAACAAAGAGAGATTTGGTCCAAGAATCATCCAAGTGGACCAAGTTCGTCCATTTTGGTCTTTCTTAGTTTCGACAAGTTTCAAAGTGAACCGAAGCTAAATGTCTAGCATAGATTGATGTAATATGACACAATAAACCATGTGGAGAAGTTTGAGACCAACAAAGAGAGATTTGGTCCAAGAATCATCCAAGTGGACCAAGTTCGTCCATTTTGGTCTTTCTTAGTTTCGACAAGTTTCAAAGTGAACCGAAGCTAAATGTCTAGCATAGATTGATGTAATATGACACAATAAACCATGTGGAGAAGTTTGAGACCAACAAAGAGAGATTTGGTCCAAGAATCATCCAAGTGGACCAAGTTCGTCCATTTTGGTCTTTCTTAGTTTCGACAAGTTTCAAAGTGAACCGAAGCTAAATGTCTAGCATAGATTGATGTAATATGATGCAATAAACCATGTGGAGAAGTTTGAGACCAACAAAGAGAGATTTGGTCCAAGAATCATCCAAGTGGACCAAGTTCGTCCATTTTGGTCTTTCTTAGTTTCGACAAGTTTCAAAGTGAACCGAAGCTAAATGTCTAGCATAGATTGATGTAATATGATGCAATAAACCATGTGGAGAAGTTTGAGACCAACAAAGAGAGATTTGGTCCAAGAATCATCCAAGTGGACCAAGTTCGTCCATTTTGGTCTTTCTTAGTTTCGACAAGTTTCAAAGTGAACCGAAGCCAAATGTCTAGCATAGATTGATGTAATATGATGCAATAAACCATGTGGAGAAGTTTGAGACCAACAAAGAGAGATTTGGTCCAAGAATCATCCAAGTGGACCAAGTTCGTCCATTTTGGTCTTTCTTCGTTTCGACAAGCTTCAAAGTTTACCGAAGCCAAATGTCTAGCATAGATTGATGTAATATGACACAATAAACCATGTGGAGAAGTTTGAGACCAACAAAGAGAGATTTGGTCCAAGAATCATCCAAGTGGACCAAGTTCGTCCATTTTGGTCTTTCTTAGTTTCGACAAGTTTCAAAGTGAACCGAAGCTAAATGTCTAGCATAGATTGATGTAATATGATGCAATAAACCATGTGGAGAAGTTTGAGACCAACAAAGAGAGATTTGGTCCAAGAATCATCCAAGTGGACCAAGTTCGTCCATTTTGGTCTTTCTTAGTTTCGACAAGTTTCAAAGTGAACCGAAGCTAAATGTCTAGCATAGATTGATGTAATATGACACAATAAACCATGTGGAGAAGTTTGAGACCAACAAAGAGAGATTTGGTCCAAGAATCATCCAAGTGGACCAAGTTCGTCCATTTTGGTCTTTCTTAGTTTCGACAAGTTTCAAAGTGAACCGAAGCTAAATGTCTAGCATATTGATGTAATATGATGCAATAAACCATGTGGAGAAGTTTGAGACCAACGAAGAGAGATTTGGTCCAAGAATCATCCAAGTGGACCAAGTTCGTCCATTTTGGTCTTTCTTCGTTTCGACAAGCTTCAAAGTGAACCGAAGCCAAATGTCTAGCATAGATTGATGTAATATGACACAATAAACCATGTGGAGAAGTTTGAGACCAACAAAGAGAGATTTGGTCCAAGAATCATCCAAGTGGACCAAGTTCGTCCATTTTGGTCTTTCTTAGTTTCGACAAGTTTCAAAGTGAACCGAAGCTAAATGTCTAGCATAGATTGATGTAATATGATGCAATAAACCATGTGGAGAAGTTTGAGACCAACAAAGAGAGATTTGGTCCAAGAATCATCCAAGTGGACCAAGTTCGTCCATTTTGGTCTTTCTTAGTTTCGACAAGTTTCAAAGTGAACCGAAGCCAAATGTCTAGCATAGATTGATGTAATATGATGCAATAAACCATGTGGAGAAGTTTGAGACCAACAAAGAGAGATTTGGTCCAAGAATCATCCAAGTGGACCAAGTTCGTCCATTTTGGTCTTTCTTAGTTTCGACTAGTTTCAAAGTTGAACCGAAGCCAAATGTCTAGCATAGATTGATGTAATATGACACAATAAACCATGTGGAGAAGTTTGAGACCAACAAAGAGAGATTTGGTCCAAGAATCATCCAAGTGGACCAAGTTCGTCCATTTTGGTCTTTCTTAGTTTCGACAAGTTTCAAAGTGAACCGAAGCTAAATGTCTAGCATAGATTGATGTAATATGATGCAATAAACCATGTGGAGAAGTTTGAGACCAACAAAGAGAGATTTGGTCCAAGAATCATCCAAGTGGACCAAGTTCGTCCATTTTGGTCTTTCTTAGTTTCGACAAGTTTCAAAGTGAACCGAAGCTAAATGTCTAGCATAGATTGATGTAATATGATGCAATAAACCATGTGGAGAAGTTTGAGACCAACAAAGAGAGATTTGGTCCAAGAATCATCCAAGTGGACCAAGTTCGTCCATTTTGGTCTTTCTTAGTTTCGACAAGTTTCAAAGTGAACCGAAGCTAAATGTCTAGCATATTGATGTAATATGATGCAATAAACCATGTGGAGAAGTTTGAGACCAACGAAGAGAGATTTGGTCCAAGAATCATCCAAGTGGACCAAGTTCGTCCATTTTGGTCTTTCTTCGTTTCGACTAGCTTCAAAGTTTACCGAAGCCAAATGTCTAGCATAGATTGATGTAATATGACACAATAAACCATGTGGAGAAGTTTGAGACCAACAAAGAGAGATTTGGTCCAAGAATCATCCAAGTGGACCAAGTTCGTCCATTTTGGTCTTTCTTAGTTTCGACAAGTTTCAAAGTGAACCGAAGCTAAATGTCTAGCATAGATTGATGTAATATGATGCAATAAACCATGTGGAGAAGTTTGAGACCAACAAAGAGAGATTTGGTCCAAGAATCATCCAAGTGGACCAAGTTCGTCCATTTTGGTCTTTCTTAGTTTCGACAAGTTTCAAAGTGAACCGAAGCCAAATGTCTAGCATAGATTGATGTAATATGACACAATAAACCATGTGGAGAAGTTTGAGACCAACAAAGAGAGATTTGGTCCAAGAATCATCCAAGTGGACCAAGTTCGTCCATTTTGGTCTTTCTTAGTTTCGACAAGTTTCAAAGTGAACCGAAGCTAAATGTCTAGCATAGATTGATGTAATATGATGCAATAAACCATGTGGAGAAGTTTGAGACCAACAAAGAGAGATTTGGTCCAAGAATCATCCAAGTGGACCAAGTTCGTCCATTTTGGTCTTTCTTAGTTTCGACAAGTTTCAAAGTGAACCGAAGCCAAATGTCTAGCATAGATTGATGTAATATGATGCAATAAACCATGTGGAGAAGTTTGAGACCAACAAAGAGAGATTTGGTCCAAGAATCATCCAAGTGGACCAAGTTCGTCCATTTTGGTCTTTCTTCGTTTCGACTAGCTTCAAAGTTTACCGAAGCCAAATGTCTAGCATAGATTGATGTAATATGACACAATAAACCATGTGGAGAAGTTTGAGACCAACAAAGAGAGATTTGGTCCAAGAATCATCCAAGTGGACCAAGTTCGTCCATTTTGGTCTTTCTTAGTTTCGACAAGTTTCAAAGTGAACCGAAGCTAAATGTCTAGCATAGATTGATGTAATATGATGCAATAAACCATGTGGAGAAGTTTGAGACCAACAAAGAGAGATTTGGTCCAAGAATCATCCAAGTGGACCAAGTTCGTCCATTTTGGTCTTTCTTAGTTTCGACAAGTTTCAAAGTGAACCGAAGCTAAATGTCTAGCATAGATTGATGTAATATGATGCAATAAACCATGTGGAGAAGTTTGAGACCAACAAAGAGAGATTTGGTCCAAGAATCATCCAAGTGGACCAAGTTCGTCCATTTTGGTCTTTCTTAGTTTCGACAAGTTTCAAAGTGAACCGAAGCTAAATGTCTAGCATATTGATGTAATATGATGCAATAAACCATGTGGAGAAGTTTGAGACCAACGAAGAGAGATTTGGTCCAAGAATCATCCAAGTGGACCAAGTTCGTCCATTTTGGTCTTTCTTCGTTTCGACTAGCTTCAAAGTTTACCGAAGCCAAATGTCTAGCATAGATTGATGTAATATGACACAATAAACCATGTGGAGAAGTTTGAGACCAACAAAGAGAGATTTGGTCCAAGAATCATCCAAGTGGACCAAGTTCGTCCATTTTGGTCTTTCTTAGTTTCGACAAGTTTCAAAGTGAACCGAAGCTAAATGTCTAGCATAGATTGATGTAATATGATGCAATAAACCATGTGGAGAAGTTTGAGACCAACAAAGAGAGATTTGGTCCAAGAATCATCCAAGTGGACCAAGTTCGTCCATTTTGGTCTTTCTTAGTTTCGACAAGTTTCAAAGTGAACCGAAGCCAAATGTCTAGCATAGATTGATGTAATATGACACAATAAACCATGTGGAGAAGTTTGAGACCAACAAAGAGAGATTTGGTCCAAGAATCATCCAAGTGGACCAAGTTCGTCCATTTTGGTCTTTCTTCGTTTCGACTAGCTTCAAAGTTTACCGAAGCCAAATGTCTAGCATAGATTGATGTAATATGACACAATAAACCATGTGGAGAAGTTTGAGACCAACAAAGAGAGATTTGGTCCAAGAATCATCCAAGTGGACCAAGTTCGTCCATTTTGGTCTTTCTTAGTTTCGACAAGTTTCAAAGTGAACCGAAGCTAAATGTCTAGCATAGATTGATGTAATATGACACAATAAACCATGTGGAGAAGTTTGAGACCAACAAAGAGAGATTTGGTCCAAGAATCATCCAAGTGGACCAAGTTCGTCCATTTTGGTCTTTCTTAGTTTCGACAAGTTTCAAAGTGAACCGAAGCTAAATGTCTAGCATAGATTGATGTAATATGATGCAATAAACCATGTGGAGAAGTTTGAGACCAACAAAGAGAGATTTGGTCCAAGAATCATCCAAGTGGACCAAGTTCGTCCATTTTGGTCTTTCTTAGTTTCGACAAGTTTCAAAGTGAACCGAAGCTAAATGTCTAGCATATTGATGTAATATGATGCAATAAACCATGTGGAGAAGTTTGAGACCAACGAAGAGAGATTTGGTCCAAGAATCATCCAAGTGGACCAAGTTCGTCCATTTTGGTCTTTCTTCGTTTCGACTAGCTTCAAAGTTACCGAAGCCAAATGTCTAGCATAGATTGATGTAATATGACACAATAAACCATGTGGAGAAGTTTGAGACCAACAAAGAGAGATTTGGTCCAAGAATCATCCAAGTGGACCAAGTTCGTCCATTTTGGTCTTTCTTAGTTTCGACAAGTTTCAAAGTGAACCGAAGCTAAATGTCTAGCATAGATTGATGTAATATGATGCAATAAACCATGTGGAGAAGTTTGAGACCAACAAAGAGAGATTTGGTCCAAGAATCATCCAAGTGGACCAAGTTCGTCCATTTTGGTCTTTCTTAGTTTCGACAAGTTTCAAAGTGAACCGAAGCTAAATGTCTAGCATAGATTGATGTAATATGATGCAATAAACCATGTGGAGAAGTTTGAGACCAACAAAGAGAGATTTGGTCCAAGAATCATCCAAGTGGACCAAGTTCGTCCATTTTGGTCTTTCTTAGTTTCGACAAGTTTCAAAGTGAACCGAAGCTAAATGTCTAGCATAGATTGATGTAATATGATGCAATAAACCATGTGGAGAAGTTTGAGACCAACAAAGAGAGATTTGGTCCAAGAATCATCCAAGTGGACCAAGTTCGTCCATTTTGGTCTTTCTTAGTTTCGACAAGTTTCAAAGTGAACCGAAGCTAAATGTCTAGCATAGATTGATGTAATATGACACAATAAACCATGTGGAGAAGTTTGAGACCAACAAAGAGAGATTTGGTCCAAGAATCATCCAAGTGGACCAAGTTCGTCCATTTTGGTCTTTCTTAGTTTCGACAAGTTTCAAAGTGAACCGAAGCTAAATGTCTAGCATAGATTGATGTAATATGACACAATAAACCATGTGGAGAAGTTTGAGACCAACGAAGAGAGATTTGGTCCAAGAATCATCCAAGTGGACCAAGTTCGTCCATTTTGGTCTTTCTTCGTTTCGACTAGCTTCAAAGTTACCGAAGCCAAATGTCTAGCATAGATTGATGTAATATGACACAATAAACCATGTGGAGAAGTTTGAGACCAACAAAGAGAGATTTGGTCCAAGAATCATCCAAGTGGACCAAGTTCGTCCATTTTGGTCTTTCTTAGTTTCGACAAGTTTCAAAGTGAACCGAAGCTAAATGTCTAGCATAGATTGATGTAATATGATGCAATAAACCATGTGGAGAAGTTTGAGACCAACAAAGAGAGATTTGGTCCAAGAATCATCCAAGTGGACCAAGTTCGTCCATTTTGGTCTTTCTTAGTTTCGACAAGTTTCAAAGTGAACCGAAGCTAAATGTCTAGCATAGATTGATGTAATATGACACAATAAACCATGTGGAGAAGTTTGAGACCAACAAAGAGAGATTTGGTCCAAGAATCATCCAAGTGGACCAAGTTCGTCCATTTTGGTCTTTCTTAGTTTCGACAAGTTTCAAAGTGAACCGAAGCTAAATGTCTAGCATAGATTGATGTAATATGACACAATAAACCATGTGGAGAAGTTTGAGACCAACAAAGAGAGATTTGGTCCAAGAATCATCCAAGTGGACCAAGTTCGTCCATTTTGGTCTTTCTTAGTTTCGACAAGTTTCAAAGTGAACCGAAGCTAAATGTCTAGCATAGATTGATGTAATATGATGCAATAAACCATGTGGAGAAGTTTGAGACCAACGAAGAGAGATTTGGTCCAAGAATCATCCAAGTGGACCAAGTTCGTCCATTTTGGTCTTTCTTAGTTTCGACAAGTTTCAAAGTGAACCGAAGCTAAATGTCTAGCATAGATTGATGTAATATGACACAATAAACCATGTGGAGAAGTTTGAGACCAACAAAGAGAGATTTGGTCCAAGAATCATCCAAGTGGACCAAGTTCGTCCATTTTGGTCTTTCTTAGTTTCGACAAGTTTCAAAGTGAACCGAAGCCAAATGTCTAGCATAGATTGATGTAATATGATGCAATAAACCATGTGGAGAAGTTTGAGACCAACAAAGAGAGATTTGGTCCAAGAATCATCCAAGTGGACCAAGTTCGTCCATTTTGGTCTTTCTTAGTTTCGACAAGTTTCAAAGTGAACCGAAGCTAAATGTCTAGCATAGATTGATGTAATATGACACAATAAACCATGTGGAGAAGTTTGAGACCAACGAAGAGAGATTTGGTCCAAGAATCATCCAAGTGGACCAAGTTCGTCCATTTTGGTCTTTCTTCGTTTCGACTAGCTTCAAAGTTTACCGAAGCCAAATGTCTAGCATAGATTGATGTAATATGACACAATAAACCATGTGGAGAAGTTTGAGACCAACAAAGAGAGATTTGGTCCAAGAATCATCCAAGTGGACCAAGTTCGTCCATTTTGGTCTTTCTTCGTTTCGACAAGCTTCAAAGTTTACCGAAGCCAAATGTCTAGCATAGATTGATGTAATATGACACAATAAACCATGTGGAGAAGTTTGAGACCAACAAAGAGAGATTTGGTCCAAGAATCATCCAAGTGGACCAAGTTCGTCCATTTTGGTCTTTCTTAGTTTCGACAAGTTTCAAAGTGAACCGAAGCTAAATGTCTAGCATAGATTGATGTAATATGACACAATAAACCATGTGGAGAAGTTTGAGACCAACAAAGAGAGATTTGGTCCAAGAATCATCCAAGTGGACCAAGTTCGTCCATTTTGGTCTTTCTTAGTTTCGACAAGTTTCAAAGTGAACCGAAGCTAAATGTCTAGCATAGATTGATGTAATATGACACAATAAACCATGTGGAGAAGTTTGAGACCAACAAAGAGAGATTTGGTCCAAGAATCATCCAAGTGGACCAAGTTCGTCCATTTTGGTCTTTCTTAGTTTCGACAAGTTTCAAAGTGAACCGAAGCTAAATGTCTAGCATAGATTGATGTAATATGACACAATAAACCATGTGGAGAAGTTTGAGACCAACAAAGAGAGATTTGGTCCAAGAATCATCCAAGTGGACCAAGTTCGTCCATTTTGGTCTTTCTTAGTTTCGACAAGTTTCAAAGTGAACCGAAGCTAAATGTCTAGCATAGATTGATGTAATATGACACAATAAACCATGTGGAGAAGTTTGAGACCAACAAAGAGAGATTTGGTCCAAGAATCATCCAAGTGGACCAAGTTCGTCCATTTTGGTCTTTCTTAGTTTCGACAAGTTTCAAAGTGAACCGAAGCTAAATGTCTAGCATAGATTGATGTAATATGACACAATAAACCATGTGGAGAAGTTTGAGACCAACGAAGAGAGATTTGGTCCAAGAATCATCCAAGTGGACCAAGTTCGTCCATTTTGGTCTTTCTTAGTTTCGACAAGTTTCAAAGTGAACCGAAGCTAAATGTCTAGCATAGATTGATGTAATATGACACAATAAACCATGTGGAGAAGTTTGAGACCAACAAAGAGAGATTTGGTCCAAGAATCATCCAAGTGGACCAAGTTCGTCCATTTTGGTCTTTCTTAGTTTCGACAAGTTTCAAAGTGAACCGAAGCTAAATGTCTAGCATAGATTGATGTAATATGACACAATAAACCATGTGGAGAAGTTTGAGACCAACAAAGAGAGATTTGGTCCAAGAATCATCCAAGTGGACCAAGTTCGTCCATTTTGGTCTTTCTTAGTTTCGACAAGTTTCAAAGTGAACCGAAGCTAAATGTCTAGCATAGATTGATGTAATATGACACAATAAACCATGTGGAGAAGTTTGAGACCAACAAAGAGAGATTTGGTCCAAGAATCATCCAAGTGGACCAAGTTCGTCCATTTTGGTCTTTCTTAGTTTCGACAAGTTTCAAAGTGAACCGAAGCCAAATGTCTAGCATAGATTGATGTAATATGACACAATAAACCATGTGGAGAAGTTTGAGACCAACAAAGAGAGATTTGGTCCAAGAATCATCCAAGTGGACCAAGTTCGTCCATTTTGGTCTTTCTTCGTTTCGACAAGCTTCAAAGTTTACCGAAGCCAAATGTCTAGCATAGATTGATGTAATATGACACAATAAACCATGTGGAGAAGTTTGAGACCAACAAAGAGAGATTTGGTCCAAGAATCATCCAAGTGGACCAAGTTCGTCCATTTTGGTCTTTCTTCGTTTCGACTAGCTTCAAAGTTTACCGAAGCCAAATGTCTAGCATAGATTGATGTAATATGACACAATAAACCATGTGGAGAAGTTTGAGACCAACAAAGAGAGATTTGGTCCAAGAATCATCCAAGTGGACCAAGTTCGTCCATTTTGGTCTTTCTTAGTTTCGACAAGTTTCAAAGTGAACCGAAGCTAAATGTCTAGCATAGATTGATGTAATATGACACAATAAACCATGTGGAGAAGTTTGAGACCAACAAAGAGAGATTTGGTCCAAGAATCATCCAAGTGGACCAAGTTCGTCCATTTTGGTCTTTCTTAGTTTCGACAAGTTTCAAAGTGAACCGAAGCTAAATGTCTAGCATAGATTGATGTAATATGACACAATAAACCATGTGGAGAAGTTTGAGACCAACGAAGAGAGATTTGGTCCAAGAATCATCCAAGTGGACCAAGTTCGTCCATTTTGGTCTTTCTTCGTTTCGACTAGCTTCAAAGTTTACCGAAGCCAAATGTCTAGCATAGATTGATGTAATATGACACAATAAACCATGTGGAGAAGTTTGAGACCAACAAAGAGAGATTTGGTCCAAGAATCATCCAAGTGGACCAAGTTCGTCCATTTTGGTCTTTCTTAGTTTCGACAAGTTTCAAAGTGAACCGAAGCTAAATGTCTAGCATAGATTGATGTAATATGACACAATAAACCATGTGGAGAAGTTTGAGACCAACGAAGAGAGATTTGGTCCAAGAATCATCCAAGTGGACCAAGTTCGTCCATTTTGGTCTTTCTTAGTTTCGACAAGTTTCAAAGTGAACCGAAGCTAAATGTCTAGCATAGATTGATGTAATATGATGCAATAAACCATGTGGAGAAGTTTGAGACCAACAAAGAGAGATTTGGTCCAAGAATCATCCAAGTGGACCAAGTTCGTCCATTTTGGTCTTTCTTAGTTTCGACAAGTTTCAAAGTGAACCGAAGCCAAATGTCTAGCATAGATTGATGTAATATGACACAATAAACCATGTGGAGAAGTTTGAGACCAACAAAGAGAGATTTGGTCCAAGAATCATCCAAGTGGACCAAGTTCGTCCATTTTGGTCTTTCTTCGTTTCGACTAGCTTCAAAGTTTACCGAAGCCAAATGTCTAGCATAGATTGATGTAATATGACACAATAAACCATGTGGAGAAGTTTGAGACCAACAAAGAGAGATTTGGTCCAAGAATCATCCAAGTGGACCAAGTTCGTCCATTTTGGTCTTTCTTAGTTTCGACAAGTTTCAAAGTGAACCGAAGCTAAATGTCTAGCATAGATTGATGTAATATGACACAATAAACCATGTGGAGAAGTTTGAGACCAACAAAGAGAGATTTGGTCCAAGAATCATCCAAGTGGACCAAGTTCGTCCATTTTGGTCTTTCTTAGTTTCGACAAGTTTCAAAGTGAACCGAAGCTAAATGTCTAGCATAGATTGATGTAATATGATGCAATAAACCATGTGGAGAAGTTTGAGACCAACGAAGAGAGATTTGGTCCAAGAATCATCCAAGTGGACCAAGTTCGTCCATTTTGGTCTTTCTTCGTTTCGACTAGCTTCAAAGTTTACCGAAGCCAAATGTCTAGCATAGATTGATGTAATATGACACAATAAACCATGTGGAGAAGTTTGAGACCAACAAAGAGAGATTTGGTCCAAGAATCATCCAAGTGGACCAAGTTCGTCCATTTTGGTCTTTCTTCGTTTCGACTAGCTTCAAAGTTTACCGAAGCCAAATGTCTAGCATAGATTGATGTAATATGACACAATAAACCATGTGGAGAAGTTTGAGACCAACAAAGAGAGATTTGGTCCAAGAATCATCCAAGTGGACCAAGTTCGTCCATTTTGGTCTTTCTTAGTTTCGACAAGTTTCAAAGTGAACCGAAGCTAAATGTCTAGCATAGATTGATGTAATATGACACAATAAACCATGTGGAGAAGTTTGAGACCAACAAAGAGAGATTTGGTCCAAGAATCATCCAAGTGGACCAAGTTCGTCCATTTTGGTCTTTCTTAGTTTCGACAAGTTTCAAAGTGAACCGAAGCTAAATGTCTAGCATAGATTGATGTAATATGATGCAATAAACCATGTGGAGAAGTTTGAGACCAACGAAGAGAGATTTGGTCCAAGAATCATCCAAGTGGACCAAGTTCGTCCATTTTGGTCTTTCTTCGTTTCGACTAGCTTCAAAGTTTACCGAAGCCAAATGTCTAGCATAGATTGATGTAATATGACACAATAAACCATGTGGAGAAGTTTGAGACCAACAAAGAGAGATTTGGTCCAAGAATCATCCAAGTGGACCAAGTTCGTCCATTTTGGTCTTTCTTAGTTTCGACAAGTTTCAAAGTGAACCGAAGCTAAATGTCTAGCATAGATTGATGTAATATGACACAATAAACCATGTGGAGAAGTTTGAGACCAACAAAGAGAGATTTGGTCCAAGAATCATCCAAGTGGACCAAGTTCGTCCATTTTGGTCTTTCTTAGTTTCGACAAGTTTCAAAGTGAACCGAAGCTAAATGTCTAGCATAGATTGATGTAATATGACACAATAAACCATGTGGAGAAGTTTGAGACCAACAAAGAGAGATTTGGTCCAAGAATCATCCAAGTGGACCAAGTTCGTCCATTTTGGTCTTTCTTCGTTTCGACAAGCTTCAAAGTTGACCGAAGCCAAATGTCTAGCATAGATTGATGTAATATGACACAATAAACCATGTGGAGAAGTTTGAGACCAACAAAGAGAGATTTGGTCCAAGAATCATCCAAGTGGACCAAGTTCGTCCATTTTGGTCTTTCTTCGTTTCGACTAGCTTCAAAGTTTACCGAAGCCAAATGTCTAGCATAGATTGATGTAATATGACACAATAAACCATGTGGAGAAGTTTGAGACCAACAAAGAGAGATTTGGTCCAAGAATCATCCAAGTGGACCAAGTTCGTCCATTTTGGTCTTTCTTAGTTTCGACAAGTTTCAAAGTGAACCGAAGCAAATGTCTAGCATAGATTGATGTAATATGACACAATAAACCATGTGGAGAAGTTTGAGACCAACAAAGAGAGATTTGGTCCAAGAATCATCCAAGTGGACCAAGTTCGTCCATTTTGGTCTTTCTTAGTTTCGACAAGTTTCAAAGTGAACCGAAGCTAAATGTCTAGCATAGATTGATGTAATATGACACAATAAACCATGTGGAGAAGTTTGAGACCAACAAAGAGAGATTTGGTCCAAGAATCATCCAAGTGGACCAAGTTCGTCCATTTTGGTCTTTCTTAGTTTCGACAAGTTTCAAAGTGAACCGAAGCTAAATGTCTAGCATAGATTGATGTAATATGACACAATAAACCATGTGGAGAAGTTTGAGACCAACGAAGAGAGATTTGGTCCAAGAATCATCCAAGTGGACCAAGTTCGTCCATTTTGGTCTTTCTTCGTTTCGACAAGTTTCAAAGTGAACCGAAGCTAAATGTCTAGCATAGATTGATGTAATATGACACAATAAACCATGTGGAGAAGTTTGAGACCAACGAAGAGAGATTTGGTCCAAGAATCATCCAAGTGGACCAAGTTCGTCCATTTTGGTCTTTCTTCGTTTCGACTAGCTTCAAAGTTGACCGAAGCCAAATGTCTAGCATAGATTGATGTAATATGACACAATAAACCATGTGGAGAAGTTTGAGACCAACAAAGAGAGATTTGGTCCAAGAATCATCCAAGTGGACCAAGTTCGTCCATTTTGGTCTTTCTTCGTTTCGACTAGCTTCAAAGTTTACCGAAGCCAAATGTCTAGCATAGATTGATGTAATATGACACAATAAACCATGTGGAGAAGTTTGAGACCAACAAAGAGAGATTTGGTCCAAGAATCATCCAAGTGGACCAAGTTCGTCCATTTTGGTCTTTCTTAGTTTCGACAAGTTTCAAAGTGAACCGAAGCTAAATGTCTAGCATAGATTGATGTAATATGATGCAATAAACCATGTGGAGAAGTTTGAGACCAACAAAGAGAGATTTGGTCCAAGAATCATCCAAGTGGACCAAGTTCGTCCATTTTGGTCTTTCTTAGTTTCGACAAGTTTCAAAGTGAACCGAAGCTAAATGTCTAGCATAGATTGATGTAATATGACACAATAAACCATGTGGAGAAGTTTGAGACCAACAAAGAGAGATTTGGTCCAAGAATCATCCAAGTGGACCAAGTTCGTCCATTTTGGTCTTTCTTAGTTTCGACAAGTTTCAAAGTGAACCGAAGCTAAATGTCTAGCATAGATTGATGTAATATGACACAATAAACCATGTGGAGAAGTTTGAGACCAACGAAGAGAGATTTGGTCCAAGAATCATCCAAGTGGACCAAGTTCGTCCATTTTGGTCTTTCTTCGTTTCGACAAGTTTCAAAGTGAACCGAAGCTAAATGTCTAGCATAGATTGATGTAATATGACACAATAAACCATGTGGAGAAGTTTGAGACCAACGAAGAGAGATTTGGTCCAAGAATCATCCAAGTGGACCAAGTTCGTCCATTTTGGTCTTTCTTCGTTTCGACAAGCTTCAAAGTTTACCGAAGCCAAATGTCTAGCATAGATTGATGTAATATGACACAATAAACCATGTGGAGAAGTTTGAGACCAACAAAGAGAGATTTGGTCCAAGAATCATCCAAGTGGACCAAGTTCGTCCATTTTGGTCTTTCTTCGTTTCGACTAGCTTCAAAGTTTACCGAAGCCAAATGTCTAGCATAGATTGATGTAATATGACACAATAAACCATGTGGAGAAGTTTGAGACCAACAAAGAGAGATTTGGTCCAAGAATCATCCAAGTGGACCAAGTTCGTCCATTTTGGTCTTTCTTAGTTTCGACAAGTTTCAAAGTGAACCGAAGCCAAATGTCTAGCATAGATTGATGTAATATGACACAATAAACCATGTGGAGAAGTTTGAGACCAACAAAGAGAGATTTGGTCCAAGAATCATCCAAGTGGACCAAGTTCGTCCATTTTGGTCTTTCTTAGTTTCGACAAGTTTCAAAGTGAACCGAAGCTAAATGTCTAGCATAGATTGATGTAATATGACACAATAAACCATGTGGAGAAGTTTGAGACCAACAAAGAGAGATTTGGTCCAAGAATCATCCAAGTGGACCAAGTTCGTCCATTTTGGTCTTTCTTAGTTTCGACAAGTTTCAAAGTGAACCGAAGCTAAATGTCTAGCATAGATTGATGTAATATGACACAATAAACCATGTGGAGAAGTTTGAGACCAACAAAGAGAGATTTGGTCCAAGAATCATCCAAGTGGACCAAGTTCGTCCATTTTGGTCTTTCTTAGTTTCGACAAGTTTCAAAGTGAACCGAAGCTAAATGTCTAGCATAGATTGATGTAATATGACACAATAAACCATGTGGAGAAGTTTGAGACCAACGAAGAGAGATTTGGTCCAAGAATCATCCAAGTGGACCAAGTTCGTCCATTTTGGTCTTTCTTCGTTTCGACTAGCTTCAAAGTTTACCGAAGCCAAATGTCTAGCATAGATTGATGTAATATGACACAATAAACCATGTGGAGAAGTTTGAGACCAACAAAGAGAGATTTGGTCCAAGAATCATCCAAGTGGACCAAGTTCGTCCATTTTGGTCTTTCTTAGTTTCGACAAGTTTCAAAGTGAACCGAAGCTAAATGTCTAGCATAGATTGATGTAATATGACACAATAAACCATGTGGAGAAGTTTGAGACCAACAAAGAGAGATTTGGTCCAAGAATCATCCAAGTGGACCAAGTTCGTCCATTTTGGTCTTTCTTAGTTTCGACAAGTTTCAAAGTGAACCGAAGCTAAATGTCTAGCATAGATTGATGTAATATGACACAATAAACCATGTGGAGAAGTTTGAGACCAACGAAGAGAGATTTGGTCCAAGAATCATCCAAGTGGACCAAGTTCGTCCATTTTGGTCTTTCTTCGTTTCGACTAGCTTCAAAGTTTACCGAAGCCAAATGTCTAGCATAGATTGATGTAATATGACACAATAAACCATGTGGAGAAGTTTGAGACCAACAAAGAGAGATTTGGTCCAAGAATCATCCAAGTGGACCAAGTTCGTCCATTTTGGTCTTTCTTAGTTTCGACAAGTTTCAAAGTGAACCGAAGCCAAATGTCTAGCATAGATTGATGTAATATGACAATAAACCATGTGGAGAAGTTTGAGACCAACAAAGAGAGATTTGGTCCAAGAATCATCCAAGTGGACCAAGTTCGTCCATTTTGGTCTTTCTTAGTTTCGACAAGTTTCAAAGTGAACCGAAGCTAAATGTCTAGCATAGATTGATGTAATATGACACAATAAACCATGTGGAGAAGTTTGAGACCAACAAAGAGAGATTTGGTCCAAGAATCATCCAAGTGGACCAAGTTCGTCCATTTTGGTCTTTCTTAGTTTCGACAAGTTTCAAAGTGAACCGAAGCTAAATGTCTAGCATAGATTGATGTAATATGACACAATAAACCATGTGGAGAAGTTTGAGACCAACGAAGAGAGATTTGGTCCAAGAATCATCCAAGTGGACCAAGTTCGTCCATTTTGGTCTTTCTTCGTTTCGACTAGCTTCAAAGTTGACCGAAGCCAAATGTCTAGCATAGATTGATGTAATATGACACAATAAACCATGTGGAGAAGTTTGAGACCAACAAAGAGAGATTTGGTCCAAGAATCATCCAAGTGGACCAAGTTCGTCCATTTTGGTCTTTCTTCGTTTCGACAAGCTTCAAAGTTTACCGAAGCCAAATGTCTAGCATAGATTGATGTAATATGACACAATAAACCATGTGGAGAAGTTTGAGACCAACAAAGAGAGATTTGGTCCAAGAATCATCCAAGTGGACCAAGTTCGTCCATTTTGGTCTTTCTTAGTTTCGACAAGTTTCAAAGTGAACCGAAGCTAAATGTCTAGCATAGATTGATGTAATATGACACAATAAACCATGTGGAGAAGTTTGAGACCAACAAAGAGAGATTTGGTCCAAGAATCATCCAAGTGGACCAAGTTCGTCCATTTTGGTCTTTCTTAGTTTCGACAAGTTTCAAAGTGAACCGAAGCTAAATGTCTAGCATAGATTGATGTAATATGACACAATAAACCATGTGGAGAAGTTTGAGACCAACAAAGAGAGATTTGGTCCAAGAATCATCCAAGTGGACCAAGTTCGTCCATTTTGGTCTTTCTTAGTTTCGACAAGTTTCAAAGTGAACCGAAGCCAAATGTCTAGCATAGATTGATGTAATATGACACAATAAACCATGTGGAGAAGTTTGAGACCAACGAAGAGAGATTTGGTCCAAGAATCATCCAAGTGGACCAAGTTCGTCCATTTTGGTCTTTCTTCGTTTCGACAAGTTTCAAAGTGAACCGAAGCCAAATGTCTAGCATAGATTGATGTAATATGACACAATAAACCATGTGGAGAAGTTTGAGACCAACGAAGAGAGATTTGGTCCAAGAATCATCCAAGTGGACCAAGTTCGTCCATTTTGGTCTTTCTTCGTTTCGACTAGCTTCAAAGTTGACCGAAGCCAAATGTCTAGCATAGATTGATGTAATATGACACAATAAACCATGTGGAGAAGTTTGAGACCAACAAAGAGAGATTTGGTCCAAGAATCATCCAAGTGGACCAAGTTCGTCCATTTTGGTCTTTCTTCGTTTCGACTAGCTTCAAAGTTTACCGAAGCCAAATGTCTAGCATAGATTGATGTAATATGACACAATAAACCATGTGGAGAAGTTTGAGACCAACAAAGAGAGATTTGGTCCAAGAATCATCCAAGTGGACCAAGTTCGTCCATTTTGGTCTTTCTTAGTTTCGACAAGTTTCAAAGTGAACCGAAGCTAAATGTCTAGCATAGATTGATGTAATATGATGCAATAAACCATGTGGAGAAGTTTGAGACCAACAAAGAGAGATTTGGTCCAAGAATCATCCAAGTGGACCAAGTTCGTCCATTTTGGTCTTTCTTAGTTTCGACAAGTTTCAAAGTGAACCGAAGCCAAATGTCTAGCATAGATTGATGTAATATGACACAATAAACCATGTGGAGAAGTTTGAGACCAACAAAGAGAGATTTGGTCCAAGAATCATCCAAGTGGACCAAGTTCGTCCATTTTGGTCTTTCTTAGTTTCGACAAGTTTCAAAGTGAACCGAAGCCAAATGTCTAGCATAGATTGATGTAATATGACACAATAAACCATGTGGAGAAGTTTGAGACCAACAAAGAGAGATTTGGTCCAAGAATCATCCAAGTGGACCAAGTTCGTCCATTTTGGTCTTTCTTAGTTTCGACAAGTTTCAAAGTGAACCGAAGCTAAATGTCTAGCATAGATTGATGTAATATGACACAATAAACCATGTGGAGAAGTTTGAGACCAACGAAGAGAGATTTGGTCCAAGAATCATCCAAGTGGACCAAGTTCGTCCATTTTGGTCTTTCTTCGTTTCGACTAGCTTCAAAGTTTACCGAAGCCAAATGTCTAGCATAGATTGATGTAATATGACACAATAAACCATGTGGAGAAGTTTGAGACCAACAAAGAGAGATTTGGTCCAAGAATCATCCAAGTGGACCAAGTTCGTCCATTTTGGTCTTTCTTCGTTTCGACTAGCTTCAAAGTTTACCGAAGCCAAATGTCTAGCATAGATTGATGTAATATGACACAATAAACCATGTGGAGAAGTTTGAGACCAACAAAGAGAGATTTGGTCCAAGAATCATCCAAGTGGACCAAGTTCGTCCATTTTGGTCTTTCTTAGTTTCGACAAGTTTCAAAGTGAACCGAAGCTAAATGTCTAGCATAGATTGATGTAATATGACACAATAAACCATGTGGAGAAGTTTGAGACCAACAAAGAGAGATTTGGTCCAAGAATCATCCAAGTGGACCAAGTTCGTCCATTTTGGTCTTTCTTAGTTTCGACAAGTTTCAAAGTGAACCGAAGCTAAATGTCTAGCATAGATTGATGTAATATGACACAATAAACCATGTGGAGAAGTTTGAGACCAACGAAGAGAGATTTGGTCCAAGAATCATCCAAGTGGACCAAGTTCGTCCATTTTGGTCTTTCTTCGTTTCGACAAGCTTCAAAGTTTACCGAAGCCAAATGTCTAGCATAGATTGATGTAATATGACACAATAAACCATGTGGAGAAGTTTGAGACCAACAAAGAGAGATTTGGTCCAAGAATCATCCAAGTGGACCAAGTTCGTCCATTTTGGTCTTTCTTCGTTTCGACTAGCTTCAAAGTTTACCGAAGCCAAATGTCTAGCATAGATTGATGTAATATGACACAATAAACCATGTGGAGAAGTTTGAGACCAACAAAGAGAGATTTGGTCCAAGAATCATCCAAGTGGACCAAGTTCGTCCATTTTGGTCTTTCTTAGTTTCGACAAGTTTCAAAGTGAACCGAAGCCAAATGTCTAGCATAGATTGATGTAATATGACACAATAAACCATGTGGAGAAGTTTGAGACCAACAAAGAGAGATTTGGTCCAAGAATCATCCAAGTGGACCAAGTTCGTCCATTTTGGTCTTTCTTAGTTTCGACAAGTTTCAAAGTGAACCGAAGCCAAATGTCTAGCATAGATTGATGTAATATGACACAATAAACCATGTGGAGAAGTTTGAGACCAACGAAGAGAGATTTGGTCCAAGAATCATCCAAGTGGACCAAGTTCGTCCATTTTGGTCTTTCTTCGTTTCGACTAGCTTCAAAGTTGACCGAAGCCAAATGTCTAGCATAGATTGATGTAATATGACACAATAAACCATGTGGAGAAGTTTGAGACCAACAAAGAGAGATTTGGTCCAAGAATCATCCAAGTGGACCAAGTTCGTCCATTTTGGTCTTTCTTAGTTTCGACAAGTTTCAAAGTGAACCGAAGCCAAATGTCTAGCATAGATTGATGTAATATGACACAATAAACCATGTGGAGAAGTTTGAGACCAACAAAGAGAGATTTGGTCCAAGAATCATCCAAGTGGACCAAGTTCGTCCATTTTGGTCTTTCTTAGTTTCGACAAGTTTCAAAGTGAACCGAAGCTAAATGTCTAGCATAGATTGATGTAATATGACACAATAAACCATGTGGAGAAGTTTGAGACCAACGAAGAGAGATTTGGTCCAAGAATCATCCAAGTGGACCAAGTTCGTCCATTTTGGTCTTTCTTCGTTTCGACTAGCTTCAAAGTTTACCGAAGCCAAATGTCTAGCATAGATTGATGTAATATGACACAATAAACCATGTGGAGAAGTTTGAGACCAACAAAGAGAGATTTGGTCCAAGAATCATCCAAGTGGACCAAGTTCGTCCATTTTGGTCTTTCTTAGTTTCGACAAGTTTCAAAGTGAACCGAAGCCAAATGTCTAGCATAGATTGATGTAATATGACACAATAAACCATGTGGAGAAGTTTGAGACCAACAAAGAGAGATTTGGTCCAAGAATCATCCAAGTGGACCAAGTTCGTCCATTTTGGTCTTTCTTAGTTTCGACAAGTTTCAAAGTGAACCGAAGCCAAATGTCTAGCATAGATTGATGTAATATGACACAATAAACCATGTGGAGAAGTTTGAGACCAACAAAGAGAGATTTGGTCCAAGAATCATCCAAGTGGACCAAGTTCGTCCATTTTGGTCTTTCTTCGTTTCGACTAGCTTCAAAGTTGACCGAAGCCAAATGTCTAGCATAGATTGATGTAATATGACACAATAAACCATGTGGAGAAGTTTGAGACCAACAAAGAGAGATTTGGTCCAAGAATCATCCAAGTGGACCAAGTTCGTCCATTTTGGTCTTTCTTCGTTTCGACTAGCTTCAAAGTTTACCGAAGCCAAATGTCTAGCATAGATTGATGTAATATGACACAATAAACCATGTGGAGAAGTTTGAGACCAACAAAGAGAGATTTGGTCCAAGAATCATCCAAGTGGACCAAGTTCGTCCATTTTGGTCTTTCTTAGTTTCGACAAGTTTCAAAGTGAACCGAAGCTAAATGTCTAGCATAGATTGATGTAATATGACACAATAAACCATGTGGAGAAGTTTGAGACCAACAAAGAGAGATTTGGTCCAAGAATCATCCAAGTGGACCAAGTTCGTCCATTTTGGTCTTTCTTAGTTTCGACAAGTTTCAAAGTGAACCGAAGCAAATGTCTAGCATAGATTGATGTAATATGACACAATAAACCATGTGGAGAAGTTTGAGACCAACGAAGAGAGATTTGGTCCAAGAATCATCCAAGTGGACCAAGTTCGTCCATTTTGGTCTTTCTTCGTTTCGACTAGCTTCAAAGTTTACCGAAGCCAAATGTCTAGCATAGATTGATGTAATATGACACAATAAACCATGTGGAGAAGTTTGAGACCAACAAAGAGAGATTTGGTCCAAGAATCATCCAAGTGGACCAAGTTCGTCCATTTTGGTCTTTCTTAGTTTCGACAAGTTTCAAAGTGAACCGAAGCTAAATGTCTAGCATAGATTGATGTAATATGACACAATAAACCATGTGGAGAAGTTTGAGACCAACAAAGAGAGATTTGGTCCAAGAATCATCCAAGTGGACCAAGTTCGTCCATTTTGGTCTTTCTTAGTTTCGACAAGTTTCAAAGTGAACCGAAGCTAAATGTCTAGCATAGATTGATGTAATATGACACAATAAACCATGTGGAGAAGTTTGAGACCAACGAAGAGAGATTTGGTCCAAGAATCATCCAAGTGGACCAAGTTCGTCCATTTTGGTCTTTCTTCGTTTCGACTAGCTTCAAAGTTTACCGAAGCCAAATGTCTGCATAGATTGATGTAATATGACACAATAAACCATGTGGAGAAGTTTGAGACCAACAAAGAGAGATTTGGTCCAAGAATCATCCAAGTGGACCAAGTTCGTCCATTTTGGTCTTTCTTAGTTTCGACAAGTTTCAAAGTGAACCGAAGCTAAATGTCTAGCATAGATTGATGTAATATGACACAATAAACCATGTGGAGAAGTTTGAGACCAACAAAGAGAGATTTGGTCCAAGAATCATCCAAGTGGACCAAGTTCGTCCATTTTGGTCTTTCTTAGTTTCGACAAGTTTCAAAGTGAACCGAAGCCAAATGTCTAGCATAGATTGATGTAATATGACACAATAAACCATGTGGAGAAGTTTGAGACCAACAAAGAGAGATTTGGTCCAAGAATCATCCAAGTGGACCAAGTTCGTCCATTTTGGTCTTTCTTAGTTTCGACAAGTTTCAAAGTGAACCGAAGCCAAATGTCTAGCATAGATTGATGTAATATGACACAATAAACCATGTGGAGAAGTTTGAGACCAACGAAGAGAGATTTGGTCCAAGAATCATCCAAGTGGACCAAGTTCGTCCATTTTGGTCTTTCTTCGTTTCGACTAGCTTCAAAGTGACCGAAGCCAAATGTCTAGCATAGATTGATGTAATATGACACAATAAACCATGTGGAGAAGTTTGAGACCAACAAAGAGAGATTTGGTCCAAGAATCATCCAAGTGGACCAAGTTCGTCCATTTTGGTCTTTCTTCGTTTCGACTAGCTTCAAAGTTGACCGAAGCCAAATGTCTAGCATAGATTGATGTAATATGACACAATAAACCATGTGGAGAAGTTTGAGACCAACAAAGAGAGATTTGGTCCAAGAATCATCCAAGTGGACCAAGTTCGTCCATTTTGGTCTTTCTTAGTTTCGACAAGTTTCAAAGTGAACCGAAGCTAAATGTCTAGCATAGATTGATGTAATATGACACAATAAACCATGTGGAGAAGTTTGAGACCAACAAAGAGAGATTTGGTCCAAGAATCATCCAAGTGGACCAAGTTCGTCCATTTTGGTCTTTCTTAGTTTCGACAAGTTTCAAAGTGAACCGAAGCCAAATGTCTAGCATAGATTGATGTAATATGACACAATAAACCATGTGGAGAAGTTTGAGACCAACGAAGAGAGATTTGGTCCAAGAATCATCCAAGTGGACCAAGTTCGTCCATTTTGGTCTTTCTTCGTTTCGACTAGCTTCAAAGTTACCGAAGCCAAATGTCTAGCATAGATTGATGTAATATGACACAATAAACCATGTGGAGAAGTTTGAGACCAACAAAGAGAGATTTGGTCCAAGAATCATCCAAGTGGACCAAGTTCGTCCATTTTGGTCTTTCTTAGTTTCGACAAGTTTCAAAGTGAACCGAAGCCAAATGTCTAGCATAGATTGATGTAATATGACACAATAAACCATGTGGAGAAGTTTGAGACCAACAAAGAGAGATTTGGTCCAAGAATCATCCAAGTGGACCAAGTTCGTCCATTTTGGTCTTTCTTAGTTTCGACAAGCTTCAAAGTGAACCGAAGCCAAATGTCTAGCATAGATTGATGTAATATGACACAATAAACCATGTGGAGAAGTTTGAGACCAACAAAGAGAGATTTGGTCCAAGAATCATCCAAGTGGACCAAGTTCGTCCATTTTGGTCTTTCTTAGTTTCGACAAGTTTCAAAGTGAACCGAAGCCAAATGTCTAGCATAGATTGATGTAATATGACACAATAAACCATGTGGAGAAGTTTGAGACCAACGAAGAGAGATTTGGTCCAAGAATCATCCAAGTGGACCAAGTTCGTCCATTTTGGTCTTTCTTCGTTTCGACAAGCTTCAAAGTTTACCGAAGCCAAATGTCTAGCATAGATTGATGTAATATGACACAATAAACCATGTGGAGAAGTTTGAGACCAACAAAGAGAGATTTGGTCCAAGAATCATCCAAGTGGACCAAGTTCGTCCATTTTGGTCTTTCTTCGTTTCGACTAGCTTCAAAGTTTACCGAAGCCAAATGTCTAGCATAGATTGATGTAATATGACACAATAAACCATGTGGAGAAGTTTGAGACCAACAAAGAGAGATTTGGTCCAAGAATCATCCAAGTGGACCAAGTTCGTCCATTTTGGTCTTTCTTAGTTTCGACAAGTTTCAAAGTGAACCGAAGCTAAATGTCTAGCATAGATTGATGTAATATGACACAATAAACCATGTGGAGAAGTTTGAGACCAACAAAGAGAGATTTGGTCCAAGAATCATCCAAGTGGACCAAGTTCGTCCATTTTGGTCTTTCTTAGTTTCGACAAGTTTCAAAGTGAACCGAAGCCAAATGTCTAGCATAGATTGATGTAATATGACACAATAAACCATGTGGAGAAGTTTGAGACCAACGAAGAGAGATTTGGTCCAAGAATCATCCAAGTGGACCAAGTTCGTCCATTTTGGTCTTTCTTAGTTTCGACAAGTTTCAAAGTGAACCGAAGCCAAATGTCTAGCATAGATTGATGTAATATGACACAATAAACCATGTGGAGAAGTTTGAGACCAACGAAGAGAGATTTGGTCCAAGAATCATCCAAGTGGACCAAGTTCGTCCATTTTGGTCTTTCTTCGTTTCGACTAGCTTCAAAGTTTACCGAAGCCAAATGTCTAGCATAGATTGATGTAATATGACACAATAAACCATGTGGAGAAGTTTGAGACCAACAAAGAGAGATTTGGTCCAAGAATCATCCAAGTGGACCAAGTTCGTCCATTTTGGTCTTTCTTAGTTTCGACAAGTTTCAAAGTGAACCGAAGCTAAATGTCTAGCATAGATTGATGTAATATGACACAATAAACCATGTGGAGAAGTTTGAGACCAACAAAGAGAGATTTGGTCCAAGAATCATCCAAGTGGACCAAGTTCGTCCATTTTGGTCTTTCTTAGTTTCGACAAGTTTCAAAGTGAACCGAAGCCAAATGTCTAGCATAGATTGATGTAATATGACACAATAAACCATGTGGAGAAGTTTGAGACCAACGAAGAGAGATTTGGTCCAAGAATCATCCAAGTGGACCAAGTTCGTCCATTTTGGTCTTTCTTCGTTTCGACTAGCTTCAAAGTTTACCGAAGCCAAATGTCTAGCATAGATTGATGTAATATGACACAATAAACCATGTGGAGAAGTTTGAGACCAACAAAGAGAGATTTGGTCCAAGAATCATCCAAGTGGACCAAGTTCGTCCATTTTGGTCTTTCTTAGTTTCGACAAGTTTCAAAGTGAACCGAAGCCAAATGTCTAGCATAGATTGATGTAATATGACACAATAAACCATGTGGAGAAGTTTGAGACCAACAAAGAGAGATTTGGTCCAAGAATCATCCAAGTGGACCAAGTTCGTCCATTTTGGTCTTTCTTAGTTTCGACAAGTTTCAAAGTGAACCGAAGCTAAATGTCTAGCATAGATTGATGTAATATGACACAATAAACCATGTGGAGAAGTTTGAGACCAACAAAGAGAGATTTGGTCCAAGAATCATCCAAGTGGACCAAGTTCGTCCATTTTGGTCTTTCTTAGTTTCGACAAGTTTCAAAGTGAACCGAAGCTAAATGTCTAGCATAGATTGATGTAATATGACACAATAAACCATGTGGAGAAGTTTGAGACCAACGAAGAGAGATTTGGTCCAAGAATCATCCAAGTGGACCAAGTTCGTCCATTTTGGTCTTTCTTCGTTTCGACTAGCTTCAAAGTTTACCGAAGCCAAATGTCTAGCATAGATTGATGTAATATGACACAATAAACCATGTGGAGAAGTTTGAGACCAACAAAGAGAGATTTGGTCCAAGAATCATCCAAGTGGACCAAGTTCGTCCATTTTGGTCTTTCTTCGTTTCGACTAGCTTCAAAGTTTACCGAAGCCAAATGTCTAGCATAGATTGATGTAATATGACACAATAAACCATGTGGAGAAGTTTGAGACCAACAAAGAGAGATTTGGTCCAAGAATCATCCAAGTGGACCAAGTTCGTCCATTTTGGTCTTTCTTAGTTTCGACAAGTTTCAAAGTGAACCGAAGCCAAATGTCTAGCATAGATTGATGTAATATGACACAATAAACCATGTGGAGAAGTTTGAGACCAACAAAGAGAGATTTGGTCCAAGAATCATCCAAGTGGACCAAGTTCGTCCATTTTGGTCTTTCTTAGTTTCGACAAGTTTCAAAGTGAACCGAAGCTAAATGTCTAGCATAGATTGATGTAATATGACACAATAAACCATGTGGAGAAGTTTGAGACCAACAAAGAGAGATTTGGTCCAAGAATCATCCAAGTGGACCAAGTTCGTCCATTTTGGTCTTTCTTAGTTTCGACAAGTTTCAAAGTGAACCGAAGCCAAATGTCTAGCATAGATTGATGTAATATGACACAATAAACCATGTGGAGAAGTTTGAGACCAACGAAGAGAGATTTGGTCCAAGAATCATCCAAGTGGACCAAGTTCGTCCATTTTGGTCTTTCTTCGTTTCGACTAGCTTCAAAGTTTACCGAAGCCAAATGTCTAGCATAGATTGATGTAATATGACACAATAAACCATGTGGAGAAGTTTGAGACCAACAAAGAGAGATTTGGTCCAAGAATCATCCAAGTGGACCAAGTTCGTCCATTTTGGTCTTTCTTAGTTTCGACAAGTTTCAAAGTGAACCGAAGCCAAATGTCTAGCATAGATTGATGTAATATGACACAATAAACCATGTGGAGAAGTTTGAGACCAACAAAGAGAGATTTGGTCCAAGAATCATCCAAGTGGACCAAGTTCGTCCATTTTGGTCTTTCTTAGTTTCGACAAGTTTCAAAGTGAACCGAAGCTAAATGTCTAGCATAGATTGATGTAATATGACACAATAAACCATGTGGAGAAGTTTGAGACCAACGAAGAGAGATTTGGTCCAAGAATCATCCAAGTGGACCAAGTTCGTCCATTTTGGTCTTTCTTCGTTTCGACTAGCTTCAAAGTGAACCGAAGCCAAATGTCTAGCATAGATTGATGTAATATGACACAATAAACCATGTGGAGAAGTTTGAGACCAACGAAGAGAGATTTGGTCCAAGAATCATCCAAGTGGACCAAGTTCGTCCATTTTGGTCTTTCTTAGTTTCGACAAGTTTCAAAGTGAACCGAAGCCAAATGTCTAGCATAGATTGATGTAATATGACACAATAAACCATGTGGAGAAGTTTGAGACCAACAAAGAGAGATTTGGTCCAAGAATCATCCAAGTGGACCAAGTTCGTCCATTTTGGTCTTTCTTAGTTTCGACAAGTTTCAAAGTGAACCGAAGCCAAATGTCTAGCATAGATTGATGTAATATGACACAATAAACCATGTGGAGAAGTTTGAGACCAACAAAGAGAGATTTGGTCCAAGAATCATCCAAGTGGACCAAGTTCGTCCATTTTGGTCTTTCTTCGTTTCGACAAGCTTCAAAGTGACCGAAGCCAAATGTCTAGCATAGATTGATGTAATATGACACAATAAACCATGTGGAGAAGTTTGAGACCAACAAAGAGAGATTTGGTCCAAGAATCATCCAAGTGGACCAAGTTCGTCCATTTTGGTCTTTCTTAGTTTCGACAAGTTTCAAAGTGAACCGAAGCCAAATGTCTAGCATAGATTGATGTAATATGACACAATAAACCATGTGGAGAAGTTTGAGACCAACAAAGAGAGATTTGGTCCAAGAATCATCCAAGTGGACCAAGTTCGTCCATTTTGGTCTTTCTTAGTTTCGACAAGTTTCAAAGTGAACCGAAGCCAAATGTCTAGCATAGATTGATGTAATATGACACAATAAACCATGTGGAGAAGTTTGAGACCAACAAAGAGAGATTTGGTCCAAGAATCATCCAAGTGGACCAAGTTCGTCCATTTTGGTCTTTCTTCGTTTCGACTAGCTTCAAAGTTGACCGAAGCCAAATGTCTAGCATAGATTGATGTAATATGACACAATAAACCATGTGGAGAAGTTTGAGACCAACAAAGAGAGATTTGGTCCAAGAATCATCCAAGTGGACCAAGTTCGTCCATTTTGGTCTTTCTTAGTTTCGACAAGTTTCAAAGTGAACGAAGCTAAATGTCTAGCATAGATTGATGTAATATGACACAATAAACCATGTGGAGAAGTTTGAGACCAACAAAGAGAGATTTGGTCCAAGAATCATCCAAGTGGACCAAGTTCGTCCATTTTGGTCTTTCTTAGTTTCGACAAGTTTCAAAGTGAACCGAAGCTAAATGTCTAGCATAGATTGATGTAATATGACACAATAAACCATGTGGAGAAGTTTGAGACCAACGAAGAGAGATTTGGTCCAAGAATCATCCAAGTGGACCAAGTTCGTCCATTTTGGTCTTTCTTCGTTTCGACTAGCTTCAAAGTTTACCGAAGCCAAATGTCTAGCATAGATTGATGTAATATGACACAATAAACCATGTGGAGAAGTTTGAGACCAACAAAGAGAGATTTGGTCCAAGAATCATCCAAGTGGACCAAGTTCGTCCATTTTGGTCTTTCTTAGTTTCGACAAGTTTCAAAGTGAACCGAAGCCAAATGTCTAGCATAGATTGATGTAATATGACACAATAAACCATGTGGAGAAGTTTGAGACCAACAAAGAGAGATTTGGTCCAAGAATCATCCAAGTGGACCAAGTTCGTCCATTTTGGTCTTTCTTAGTTTCGACAAGCTTCAAAGTGAACCGAAGCCAAATGTCTAGCATAGATTGATGTAATATGACACAATAAACCATGTGGAGAAGTTTGAGACCAACAAAGAGAGATTTGGTCCAAGAATCATCCAAGTGGACCAAGTTCGTCCATTTTGGTCTTTCTTAGTTTCGACTAGCTTCAAAGTGAACCGAAGCCAAATGTCTAGCATAGATTGATGTAATATGACACAATAAACCATGTGGAGAAGTTTGAGACCAACAAAGAGAGATTTGGTCCAAGAATCATCCAAGTGGACCAAGTTCGTCCATTTTGGTCTTTCTTAGTTTCGAAGCTTCAAAGTTTACCGAAGCCAAATGTCTAGCATAGATTGATGTAATATGACACAATAAACCATGTGGAGAAGTTTGAGACCAACAAAGAGAGATTTGGTCCAAGAATCATCCAAGTGGACCAAGTTCGTCCATTTTGGTCTTTCTTAGTTTCGACAAGTTTCAAAGTGAACCGAAGCCAAATGTCTAGCATAGATTGATGTAATATGACACAATAAACCATGTGGAGAAGTTTGAGACCAACAAAGAGAGATTTGGTCCAAGAATCATCCAAGTGGACCAAGTTCGTCCATTTTGGTCTTTCTTAGTTTCGACAAGTTTCAAAGTGAACCGAAGCAAATGTCTAGCATAGATTGATGTAATATGACACAATAAACCATGTGGAGAAGTTTGAGACCAACAAAGAGAGATTTGGTCCAAGAATCATCCAAGTGGACCAAGTTCGTCCATTTTGGTCTTTCTTCGTTTCGACTAGCTTCAAAGTTTACCGAAGCCAAATGTCTAGCATAGATTGATGTAATATGACACAATAAACCATGTGGAGAAGTTTGAGACCAACAAAGAGAGATTTGGTCCAAGAATCATCCAAGTGGACCAAGTTCGTCCATTTTGGTCTTTCTTAGTTTCGACAAGTTTCAAAGTGAACCGAAGCTAAATGTCTAGCATAGATTGATGTAATATGATGCAATAAACCATGTGGAGAAGTTTGAGACCAACAAAGAGAGATTTGGTCCAAGAATCATCCAAGTGGACCAAGTTCGTCCATTTTGGTCTTTCTTCGTTTCGACTAGCTTCAAAGTTTACCGAAGCCAAATGTCTAGCATAGATTGATGTAATATGACACAATAAACCATGTGGAGAAGTTTGAGACCAACAAAGAGAGATTTGGTCCAAGAATCATCCAAGTGGACCAAGTTCGTCCATTTTGGTCTTTCTTAGTTTCGACAAGTTTCAAAGTGAACCGAAGCTAAATGTCTAGCATAGATTGATGTAATATGATGCAATAAACCATGTGGAGAAGTTTGAGACCAACAAAGAGAGATTTGGTCCAAGAATCATCCAAGTGGACCAAGTTCGTCCATTTTGGTCTTTCTTAGTTTCGACAAGTTTCAAAGTGAACCGAAGCTAAATGTCTAGCATAGATTGATGTAATATGATGCAATAAACCATGTGGAGAAGTTTGAGACCAACAAAGAGAGATTTGGTCCAAGAATCATCCAAGTGGACCAAGTTCGTCCATTTTGGTCTTTCTTAGTTTCGACAAGTTTCAAAGTGAACGAAGCCAAATGTCTAGCATAGATTGATGTAATATGACACACAATAAACCATGTGGAGAAGTTTGAGACCAACAAAGAGAGATTTGGTCCAAGAATCATCCAAGTGGACCAAGTTCGTCCATTTTGGTCTTTCTTAGTTTCGACAAGTTTCAAAGTGAACCGAAGCTAAATGTCTAGCATAGATTGATGTAATATGATGCAATAAACCATGTGGAGAAGTTTGAGACCAACAAAGAGAGATTTGGTCCAAGAATCATCCAAGTGGACCAAGTTCGTCCATTTTGGTCTTTCTTAGTTTCGACAAGTTTCAAAGTTGAACCGAAGCTAAATGTCTAGCATAGATTGATGTAATATGACACAATAAACCATGTGGAGAAGTTTGAGACCAACAAAGAGAGATTTGGTCCAAGAATCATCCAAGTGGACCAAGTTCGTCCATTTTGGTCTTTCTTAGTTTCGATAGTTTCAAAGTTTACCGAAGCCAAATGCTCATAGATTGATGTAATATGA
>JAKRYI020000143.1:0-36953 GCA_022379115.2 Bauhinia variegata | reverse complement strand
TAAACCATGTGGAGAAGTTTGAGACCAACAAAGAGAGATTTGTCCAAGAATCATCCAAGTGGACCAAGTTCGTCCATTTTGGTCTTTCTTCGTTTCGACAAGCTTCAAAGTGAACCGAAAATGTCATATTGATGTAATATGACACAATAAACCATGTGGAGAAGTTTGAGACCAACGAAAGAGATTTTTCCAAGAATCATCCAAGTGACCAAGTTCGTCCATTTTGGTCTTTCTTTCTTCGTTTCGACTAGCTTCAAAGTTGACCGAAGCCAAATGTCTAGCATAGATTGATGTAATATGACACAATAAACCATGTGGAGAAGTTTGAGACCAACGAAGAGAGATTTGGTCCAAGAATCATCCAAGTTGACCAAGTTCGTCCATTTTGGTCTTTCTTCGTTTCGACTAGTTTCAAAGTTGAACCGAAGCCAAATGTCTAGCATAGATTGATGTAATATGACACAATAAACCATGTGGAGAAGTTTGAGACCAACGAAGAGAGATTTGGTCCAAGAATCATCCAAGTGACCAAGTTCGTCCATTTTGGTCTTTCTTCGTTTCGACTAGCTTCAAAGTTGACCGAAGCCAAATGTCTAGCATAGATTGATGTAATATGACACAATAAACCATGTGGAGAAGTTTGAGACCAACAAAGAGAGATTTGGTCCAAGAATCATCCAAGTGGACCAAGTTCGTCCATTTTGGTCTTTCTTCGTTTCGACTAGTTTCAAAGTTGACCGAAGCCAAATGTCAAGCATAGATTGATGTAATATGACACAATAAACCATGTGGAGAAGTTTGAGACCAAGAAGAGAGATTTGGTCCAAGAATCATCCAAGTTGACCAAGTTCGTCCATTTTGGTCTTTCTTCGTTTCGACATTCAAAGTGAACCGAAGCCAAATGTCTAGCATAGATTGATGTAATATGACACAATAAACCATGTGGAGAAGTTTGAGACCAACAAAGAGAGATTTGGTCCAAGAATCATCCAAGTTACCAAGTTCGTCCATTTTGGTCTTTCTTCGTTTCGACAATTTCAAAGTGACCGAAGCCAAATCTAGCATAGATTGATGTAATATGACACAATAAACCATGTGGAGAAGTTTGAGACCAACGAAGAGAGATTTGGTCCAAGAATCATCCAAGTGGACCAAGTTCGTCCATTTTGGTCTTTCTTCTTTCGTTTCGACTAGCTTCAAAGTTGACCGAAGCCAAATGTCAAGCATAGATTGATGTAATATGACACAATAACCATGTGGAGAAGTTTGAGACCAACGAAGAGAGATTTGGTCCAAGAATCATCCAAGTTGACCAAGTTCGTCCATTTTGGTCTTTCTTCGTTTCGACAAGCTTCAAAGTGACCGAAGCAAATGTCAAGCATAGATTGATGTAATATGACACATAAAAACCATGTGGAGAAGTTTGAGACCAACAAAGAGAGATTTGGTCCAAGAATCATCCAAGTGGACCAAGTTCGTCCATTTTGGTCTTTCTTCGTTTCGACTAGCTTCAAAGTTACCGAAGCCAAATGTCAAGCATAGATTGATGTAATATGACACAATAAACCATGTGGAGAAGTTTGAGACCAACGAAGAGAGATTTGGTCCAAGAATCATCCAAGTGGACCAAGTTCGTCCATTTTGGTCTTTTCTTCGTTTCGACAAGCTTCAAAGTGAACCGAAGCCAAATGTCAAGCATAGATTGATGTAATATGACACAATAAACCATGTGGAGAAGTTTGAGATGAAGTTTGAGACCAACGAAGAGAGATTTGGTCCAAGAATCATCCAATTGACCAAGTTCGTCCATTTTGGTCTTTCTTCGTTTCGACTAGCTTCAAAGTTGACCGAAGCCAAATGTCTAGCATAGATTGATGTAATATGACACAATAAACCATGTGGAGAAGTTTGAGACCAACGAAGAGAGATTTGGTCCAAGAATCATCCAAGTGGACCAAGTTCGTCCATTTTGGTCTTTCTTCGTTTCGACAAGCTTCAAAGTGAACCGAAGCCAAATGTCAAGCATAGATTGATGTAATATGACACAATAAACCATGTGGAGAAGTTTGAGACCAACAAAGAGAGATTTGGTCCAAGAATCATCCAAGTGGACCAAGTTCGTCCATTTTGGTCTTTCTTCGTTTCGACAAGCTTCAAAGTGAACCGAAGCCAAATGTCAAGCATAGATTGATGTAATATGACACAATAAACCATGTGGAGAAGTTTGAGACCAACGAAGAGAGATTTGGTCCAAGAATCATCCAAGTGGACCAAGTTCGTCCATTTTGGTCTTTCTTCGTTTCGACTAAGCTTCAAAGTTGACCGAAGCCAAATGTCTAGCATAGATTGATGTAATATGACACATAAACCATGTGGAGAAGTTTGAGACCAACAAAGAGAGATTTGGTCCAAGAATCATCCAAGTGACCAAGTTCGTCCATTTTGGTCTTTCTTCGTTTCGACAAGCTTCAAAGTGAACCGAAGCAAATGTCTAGCATAGATTGATGTAATATGACACAATAAACCATGAAATTGAGACATGTGGAGAAGTTTGAGACCAACGAAGAGATTTGGTCCAAGAATCATCCAAGTGGACCAAGTTCGTCCATTTTGGTCTTTCTTCGTTTCGACAAGCTTCAAAGTGAACGAAGCCAAATGTCTAGCATAGATTGATGTAATATGACACAATAAAACATGTGGAGAAGTTTGAGACCAACAAAGAGAGATTTGGTCCAAGAATCATCCAAGTGGACCAAGTTCGTCCATTTTGGTCTTTCTTCGTTTCGACAAGTTTCAAAGTGAACCGAAGCCAAATGTCTAGCATAGATTGATGTAATATGACACAATAAACCATGTGGAGAAGTTTGAGACCAACAAAGAGAGATTTGGTCCAAGAATCATCCAAGTGGACCAAGTTCGTCCATTTTGGTCTTTCTTCGTTTCGACTAGCTTCAAAGTTGACCGAAGCCAAATGTCTAGCATAGATTGATGTAATATGACACAATAAACCATGTGGAGAAGTTTGAGACCAACAAAGAGAGATTTGGTCCAAGAATCATCCAAGTGGACCAAGTTCGTCCATTTTGGTCTTTCTTCGTTTCGACAAGCTTCAAAGTGAACCGAAGCCAAATGTCTAGCATAGATTGATGTAATATGACACATAAACCATGTGGAGAAGTTTGAGACCAACAAGAGAGATTTGGTCCAAGAATCATCCAAGTGGACCAAGTTCGTCCATTTTGGTCTTTCTTCGTTTCGACTAGCTTCAAAGTTGACCGAAGCCAAATGTCAAGCATAGATTGATGTAATATGACACAATAAACCATGTGGAGAAGTTTGAGACCAACAAAGAGAGATTTGGTCCAAGAATCATCCAAGTGGACCAAGTTCGTCCATTTTGGTCTTTCTTGTTTCGACAAGCTTCAAAGTGAACCGAAGCCAAATGTCTAGCATAGATTGATGTAATATGACACAATAAACCATGTGGAGAAGTTTGAGACCAACGAAGAGAGATTTGGTCCAAGAATCATCCAAGTGGACCAAGTTCGTCCATTTTGGTCTTTCTTTTTCGACTAGCTTCAAAGTTGACCGAAGCCAAATGTCTAGCATAGATTGATGTAATATGACACAATAAACCATGTGGAGAAGTTTGAGACCAAGAAGAGAGATTTGGTCCAAGAATCATCCAAGTGGACCAAGTTCGTCCATTTTGGTCTTTCTTCGTTTCGACTAGCTTCAAAGTTACCGAAGCCAAATGTCTAGCATAGATTGATGTAATATGACACAATAAACCATGTGGAGAAGTTTGAGACCAACGAAGAGAGATTTGGTCCAAGAATCATCCAAGTGGACCAAGTTCGTCCATTTTGGTCTTTCTTCGTTTCGACATATTCAAAGTGAACCGAAGCCAAATGTCTAGCATAGATTGATGTAATATGACACAATAAACCATGTGGAGAAGTTTGAGACCAACGAAGAGAGATTTGGTCCAAGAATCATCCAAGTGGACCAAGTTCGTCCATTTTGGTCTTTCTTGTTTCGACAAGCTTCAAAGTGAACCGAAGCCAAATGTCTAGCATAGATTGATGTAATATGACACAATAAACCATGTGGAGAAGTTTGAGACCAAAAAGAGAGATTTGGTCCAAGAATCATCCAAGTGGACCAAGTTCGTCCATTTTGGTCTTTCTTCGTTTCGACTAGCTTCAAAGTTAACCGAAGCCAAATGTCAAGCATAGATTGATGTAATATGACACAATAAACCATGTGGAGAAGTTTGAGACCAACAAAGAGAGATTTGGTCCAAGAATCATCCAAGTGGACCAAGTTCGTCCATTTTGGTCTTTCTTCGTTTCGACAAGCTTCAAAGTGAACCGAAGCCAAATGTCTAGCATAGATTGATGTAATATGACACAATAAACCATGTGGAGAAGTTTGAGACCAACAAGAGAGATTTGGTCCAAGAATCATCCAAGTGACCAAGTTCGTCCATTTTGGTCTTTCTTCGTTTCGACTAGTTCAAAGTTAACCGAAGCCAAATGTCAAGCATAGATTGATGTAATATGACACATAAACCATGTGGAGAAGTTTGAGACCAACAAAGAGAGATTTGGTCCAAGAATCATCCAAGTGGACCAAGTTCGTCCATTTTGGTCTTTCTTCGTTTCGACAAGCTTCAAAGTTGAACCGAAGCCAAATGTCAAGCATAGATTGATGTAATATGACACAATAAACCATGAATGTGTGAGAAGTTTGAGACCAACGAAGAGAGATTTGGTCCAAGAATCATCCAAGTGGACCAAGTTCGTCCATTTTGGTCTTTCTTCGTTTCGACTAGCTTCAAAGTTGACCGAAGCCAAATGTCTAGCATAGATTGATGTAATATGACACAATAAACCATGTGGAGAAGTTTGAGACCAACGAAGAGAGATTTGGTCCAAGAATCATCCAAGTGGACCAAGTTCGTCCATTTTGGTCTTTCTTCGTTTCGACAAGCTTCAAAGTGAACCGAAGCCAAATGTCAAGCATAGATTGATGTAATATGACACAATAAACCATGATGTGAGAGAAGTTTGAGACCAACGAAGAGATTTGGTCCAAGAATCATCCAAGTGGACCAAGTTCGTCCATTTTGGTCTTTTTCGTTTCGACTAGCTTCAAAGTTTACCGAAGCCAAATGTCTAGCATAGATTGATGTAATATGACACAATAAACCATGTGGAGAAGTTTGAGACCAACGAAGAGAGATTTGGTCCAAGAATCATCCAAGTGGACCAAGTTCGTCCATTTTGGTCTTTCTTCGTTTCGACAAGCTTCAAAGTGAACCGAAGCCAAATGTCTAGCATAGATTGATGTAATATGACACAATAAACCATGTGGAGAAGTTTGAGACCAACGAAGAGAGATTTGGTCCAAGAATCATCCAAGTGGACCAAGTTCGTCCATTTTGGTCTTTTCTTCGTTTCGACTAATTCAAAGTTACCGAAGCCAAATGTCTAGCATAGATTGATGTAATATGACACAATAAACCATGTGGAGAAGTTTGAGACCAACAAGAGAGATTTGGTCCAAGAATCATCCAAGTGGACCAAGTTCGTCCATTTTGGTCTTTCTCGTTTCGACAAGCTTCAAAGTTGACCGAAGCCAAATGTCTAGCATAGATTGATGTAATATGACACAATAAACCATGTGGAGAAGTTTGAGACCAACGAAGAGAGATTTGGTCCAAGAATCATCCAAGTGGACCAAGTTCGTCCATTTTGGTCTTTCTTCGTTTCGACTAGCTTCAAAGTTGACCGAAGCCAAATGTCAAGCATAGATTGATGTAATATGACACAATAAACCATGTGGAGAAGTTTGAGACCAACGAAGAGAGATTTGGTCCAAGAATCATCCAAGTGGACCAAGTTCGTCCATTTTGGTCTTTCTTCGTTTCGACTAGCTTCAAAGTTGACCGAAGCCAAATGTCTAGCATAGATTGATGTAATATGACACAATAAACCATGTGAGAAGTTTGAGACCAACAAAGAGAGATTTGGTCCAAGAATCATCCAAGTGGACCAAGTTCGTCCATTTTGGTCTTTCTTCGTTTCGACTAAGCTTCAAAGTTAACCGAAGCCAAATGTCTAGCATAGATTGATGTAATATGACACAATAAACCATGTGGAGAAGTTTGAGACCAACGAAAGAGAGATTTGGTCCAAGAATCATCCAAGGACCAAGTTCGTCCATTTTGGTCTTTCTTCGTTTCGACAAGCTTCAAAGTGAACCGAAGCCAAATGTCTAGCATAGATTGATGTAATATGACACATAAAACCATGTGGAGAAGTTTGAGACCAACGAAGAGAGATTTGGTCCAAGAATCATCCAAGTGGACCAAGTTCGTCCATTTTGGTCTTTCTTCGTTTCGACAAGCTTCAAAGTTTACCGAAGCCAAATGTCTAAGCATAGATTGATGTAATATGACACAATAAACCATGTGGAGAAGTTTGAGACCAACAAAGAGAGATTTGGTCCAAGAATCATCCAAGTGGACCAAGTTCGTCCATTTTGGTCTTTCTTCGTTTCGACAAGCTTCAAAGTGAACCGAAGCCAAATGTCTAAGCATAGATTGATGTAATATGACACAATAAACCATGTGGAGAAGTTTGAGACCAACGAAGAGAGATTTGGTCCAAGAATCATCCAAGTGGACCAAGTTCGTCCATTTTGGTCTTTCTTCGTTTCGACAAGCTTCAAAGTTAACCGAAGCCAAATGTCAAGCATAGATTGATGTAATATGACACAATAAACCATGTGGAGAAGTTTGAGACCAACGAAGAGAGATTTGGTCCAAGAATCATCCAAGTGGACCAAGTTCGTCCATTTTGGTCTTTCTTGTTTCGACAAGCTTCAAAGTGAACCGAAGCCAAATGTCAAGCATAGATTGATGTAATATGACACAATAAACCATGTGGAGAAGTTTGAGACCAACAAAGAGAGATTTGGTCCAAGAATCATCCAAGTGGACCAAGTTCGTCCATTTTGGTCTTTCTTCGTTTCGACTAGCTTCAAAGTTAACCGAAGCCAAATGTCTAGCATAGATTGATGTAAATATGACAATAAACCATGTGGAGAAGTTTGAGACCAACAAAGAGAGATTTGGTCCAAGAATCATCCAAGTGGACCAAGTTCGTCCATTTTGGTCTTTCTTCGTTTCGACAAGCTTCAAAGTGAACCGAAGCCAAATGTCTAGCATAGATGATGTATATGATGCAATAAACCATAGAATAGACATGGAGAAGTTTGAGACCAACGAAGAGAGATTTGGTCCAAGAATCATCCAAGTGGACCAAGTTCGTCCATTTTGGTCTTTCTTCGTTTCGACAAGCTTCAAAGTGAACCGAAGCCAAATGTCAAGCATAGATTGATGTAATATGACACAATAAACCATGTGGAGAAGTTTGAGACCAACAAAGAGAGATTTGGTCCAAGAATCATCCAAGTGGACCAAGTTCGTCCATTTTGGTCTTTCTTCGTTTCGACAAGCTTCAAAGTGAACCGAAGCCAAATGTCAAGCATAGATTGATGTAATATGACACAATAAACCATGTGGAGAAGTTTGAGACCAACAAAGAGAGATTTGGTCCAAGAATCATCCAATGGACCAAGTTCGTCCATTTTGGTCTTTCTTCGTTTCGACAAGCTTCAAAGTTGACCGAAGCCAAATGTCAAGCATAGATTGATGTAATATGACACAATAAACCATGTGGAGAAGTTTGAGACCAACAAAGAGAGATTTGGTCCAAGAATCATCCAAGTGGACCAAGTTCGTCCATTTTGGTCTTTCTTCGTTTCGACAAGCTTCAAAGTTAACCGAAGCCAAATGTCAAGCATAGATTGATGTAATATGACACAATAAACATGTGGAGAAGTTTGAGACCAACAAAGAGAGATTTGGTCCAAGAATCATCCAAGTGGACCAAGTTCGTCCATTTTGGTCTTTCTTCGTTTCGACTAGCTTCAAAGTTAACCGAAGCCAAATGTCTAGCATAGATTTGATGTAATATGACACAATAAACCATGTGGAGAAGTTAGACCAACAAAGAGAGATTTGGTCCAAGAATCATCCCTTGGACCAAGTTCGTCCATTTTGGTCTTTCTTCGTTTCGACTAGTTTCAAAGTGAACCGAAGCCAAATGTCTAGCATAGATTGATGTAATATGACACAATAAACCATGGGAGAAGTTTGAGACCAACGAAGAGAGATTTGGTCCAAGAATCATCCAACTGGACCAAGTTCGTCCATTTTGGTCTTTCTTGTTTCGACAAGCTTCAAAGTGAACCGAAGCCAAATGTCTAGCATAGATTGATGTAATATGACACAATAAACCATGTGGAGAAGTTTGAGACCAACAAGAGAGATTTGGTCCAAGAATCATCCAAGTGGACCAAGTTCGTCCATTTTGGTCTTTCTTCGTTTCGACTAGCTTCAAAGTTTACCGAAGCCAAATGTCTAGCATAGATTGATGTAATATGACACAATAAACCATGTGGAGAAGTTTGAGACCAACAAGAGAGATTTGGTCCAAGAATCATCCAAGTGGACCAAGTTCGTCCATTTTGGTCTTTCTTCGTTTCGACAAGTTCAAAGTTGACCGAAGCCAAATGTCTAGCATAGATTGATGTAATATGACACAATAAACCATGTGGAGAAGTTTGAGACCAACGAAGAGAGATTTGGTCCAAGAATCATCCAAGTGGACCAAGTTCGTCCATTTTGGTCTTTCTTCGTTTCGACTAGCTTCAAAGTTACCGAAGCCAAATGTCAAGCATAGATTGATGTAATATGACACAATAAACCATGTGGAGAAGTTTGAGACCAACAAAGAGAGATTTGGTCCAAGAATCATCCAAGTGGACCAAGTTCGTCCATTTTGGTCTTTCTTCGTTTCGACAAGCTTCAAAGTGAACCGAAGCCAAATGTCTAGCATAGATTGATGTAATATGACACAATAAACCATGTGGAGAAGTTTGAGACCAACAAAGAGAGATTTGGTCCAAGAATCATCCAAGTGGACCAAGTTCGTCCATTTTGGTCTTTCTTCGTTTCGACAAGCTTCAAAGTGAACCGAAGCCAAATGTAGCATAGATTGATGTAATATGACACAATAAACCATGTGGAGAAGTTTGAGACCAACAAAGAGAGATTTGGTCCAAGAATCATCCAAGTGGACCAAGTTCGTCCATTTTGGTCTTTCTTCGTTTCGACAAGCTTCAAAGTTGACCGAAGCCAAATGTCTAGCATAGATTGATGTAATATGACACAATAAAACATGTGGAGAAGTTTGAGACCAACAAAGAGAGATTTGGTCCAAGAATCATCCAAGTGGACCAAGTTCGTCCATTTTGGTCTTTCTTCGTTTCGACTAGCTTCAAAGTGAACCGAAGCCAAATGTCAAGCATAGATTGATGTAATATGACACATAAACCATGTGGAGAAGTTTGAGACCAACGAAGAGAGATTTGGTCCAAGAATCATCCAAGTTAACCAAGTTCGTCCATTTTGGTCTTTCTTCGTTTCGACTAGCTTCAAAGTGACCGAAGCCAAATGTCAGCATAGATTGATGTAATATGACACAATAAACCATGTGGAGAAGTTTGAGACCAACGAAGAGAGATTTGGTCCAAGAATCATCCAAGTGGACCAAGTTCGTCCATTTTGGTCTTTCTTCGTTTCGACAAGCTTCAAAGTGAACCGAAGCCAAATGTCAAGCATAGATTGATGTAATATGACACAATAAACCATGTGGAGAAGTTTGAGACCAACGAAGAGAGATTTGGTCCAAGAATCATCCAAGTGGACCAAGTTCGTCCATTTTGGTCTTTCTTCGTTTCGACTAGCTTCAAAGTTGACCGAAGCCAAATGTCAAGCATAGATTGATGTAATATGACACAATAAACCATGTGGAGAAGTTTGAGACCAACAAAGAGAGATTTGGTCCAAGAATCATCCAAGTGGACCAAGTTCGTCCATTTTGGTCTTTCTTCGTTTCGACTAGCTTCAAAGTTGACCGAAGCCAAATGTCAAGCATAGATTGATGTAATATGACACAATAAACCATGTGGAGAAGTTTGAGACCAACAAAGAGAGATTTGGTCCAAGAATCATCCAAGTTACCAAGTTCGTCCATTTTGGTCTTTCTTCGTTTCGACTAGCTTCAAAGTGACCGAAGCCAAATGTCAAGCATAGATTGATGTAATATGACACAATAAACCATGTGGAGAAGTTTGAGACCAACAAAGAGAGATTTGGTCCAAGAATCATCCAAGTGGACCAAGTTCGTCCATTTTGGTCTTTCTTCGTTTCGACTAGCTTCAAAGTGACCGAAGCCAAATGTCAAGCATAGATTGATGTAATATGACACAATAAACCATGTGGAGAAGTTTGAGACCAACGAAGAGAGATTTGGTCCAAGAATCATCCAAGTTACCAAGTTCGTCCATTTTGGTCTTTCTTCGTTTCGACTAGCTTCAAAGTGACCGAAGCCAAATGTCAAGCATAGATTGATGTAATATGACACAATAAACCATGTGGAGAAGTTTGAGACCAACAAAGAGAGATTTGGTCCAAGAATCATCCAAGTTGGACCAAGTTCGTCCATTTTGGTCTTTCTTCGTTTCGACTAGCTTCAAAGTTGACCGAAGCCAAATGTCAAGCATAGATTGATGTAATATGACACAATAAACCATGTGGAGAAGTTTGAGACCAACGAAGAGAGATTTGGTCCAAGAATCATCCAAGTGGACCAAGTTCGTCCATTTTGGTCTTTCTTCGTTTCGACTAGCTTCAAAGTGAACCGAAGCCAAATGTCAAGCATAGATTGATGTAATATGACACAATAAACCATGTGGAGAAGTTTGAGACCAACAAAGAGAGATTTGGTCCAAGAATCATCCAAGTGGACCAAGTTCGTCCATTTTGGTCTTTCTTCGTTTCGACTAGCTTCAAAGTGAACCGAAGCCAAATGTCTAGCATAGATTGATGTAATATGACACAATAAACCATGTGGAGAAGTTTGAGACCAACAAAGAGAGATTTGGTCCAAGAATCATCCAAGTGGACCAAGTTCGTCCATTTTGGTCTTTCTTCGTTTCGACTAGCTTCAAAGTGACCGAAGCCAAATGTCAAGCATAGATTGATGTAATATGACACAATAAACCATGTGGAGAAGTTTGAGACCAACAAAGAGAGATTTGGTCCAAGAATCATCCAAGTGGACCAAGTTCGTCCATTTTGGTCTTTCTTCGTTTCGACTAGCTTCAAAGTGACCGAAGCCAAATGTCTAGCATAGATTGATGTAATATGACACAATAAACCATGTGGAGAAGTTTGAGACCAACAAAGAGAGATTTGGTCCAAGAATCATCCAAGTGGACCAAGTTCGTCCATTTTGGTCTTTCTTCGTTTCGACTAGCTTCAAAGTGACCGAAGCCAAATGTCAAGCATAGATTGATGTAATATGACACAATAAACCATGTGGAGAAGTTTGAGACCAACGAAGAGAGATTTGGTCCAAGAATCATCCAAGTGGACCAAGTTCGTCCATTTTGGTCTTTCTTCGTTTCGACTAGCTTCAAAGTTGACCGAAGCCAAATGTCAAGCATAGATTGATGTAATATGACACAATAAACCATGTGGAGAAGTTTGAGACCAACAAAGAGAGATTTGGTCCAAGAATCATCCAAGTGGACCAAGTTCGTCCATTTTGGTCTTTCTTCGTTTCGACTAGCTTCAAAGTTGACCGAAGCCAAATGTCAAGCATAGATTGATGTAATATGACACAATAAACCATGTGGAGAAGTTTGAGACCAACAAAGAGAGATTTGGTCCAAGAATCATCCAAGTGGACCAAGTTCGTCCATTTTGGTCTTTCTTCGTTTCGACTAGCTTCAAAGTGACCGAAGCCAAATGTCTAGCATAGATTGATGTAATATGACACAATAAACCATGTGGAGAAGTTTGAGACCAACGAAGAGAGATTTGGTCCAAGAATCATCCAAGTGGACCAAGTTCGTCCATTTTGGTCTTTCTTCGTTTCGACTAGCTTCAAAGTGACCGAAGCCAAATGTCAAGCATAGATTGATGTAATATGACACAATAAACCATGTGGAGAAGTTTGAGACCAACAAAGAGAGATTTGGTCCAAGAATCATCCAAGTGGACCAAGTTCGTCCATTTTGGTCTTTCTTCGTTTCGACTAGCTTCAAAGTGACCGAAGCCAAATGTCAAGCATAGATTGATGTAATATGACACAATAAACCATGTGGAGAAGTTTGAGACCAACGAAGAGAGATTTGGTCCAAGAATCATCCAAGTGGACCAAGTTCGTCCATTTTGGTCTTTCTTCGTTTCGACTAGCTTCAAAGTTGACCGAAGCCAAATGTCAAGCATAGATTGATGTAATATGACACAATAAACCATGTGGAGAAGTTTGAGACCAACGAAGAGAGATTTGGTCCAAGAATCATCCAAGTGGACCAAGTTCGTCCATTTTGGTCTTTCTTCGTTTCGACTAGCTTCAAAGTGACCGAAGCCAAATGTCTAGCATAGATTGATGTAATATGACACAATAAACCATGTGGAGAAGTTTGAGACCAACAAAGAGAGATTTGGTCCAAGAATCATCCAAGTGGACCAAGTTCGTCCATTTTGGTCTTTCTTCGTTTCGACTAGCTTCAAAGTGACCGAAGCCAAATGTCAAGCATAGATTGATGTAATATGACACAATAAACCATGTGGAGAAGTTTGAGACCAACGAAGAGAGATTTGGTCCAAGAATCATCCAAGTGGACCAAGTTCGTCCATTTTGGTCTTTCTTCGTTTCGACTAGCTTCAAAGTTGACCGAAGCCAAATGTCAAGCATAGATTGATGTAATATGACACAATAAACCATGTGGAGAAGTTTGAGACCAACAAAGAGAGATTTGGTCCAAGAATCATCCAAGTGGACCAAGTTCGTCCATTTTGGTCTTTCTTCGTTTCGACTAGCTTCAAAGTTGACCGAAGCCAAATGTCTAGCATAGATTGATGTAATATGACACAATAAACCATGTGGAGAAGTTTGAGACCAACGAAGAGAGATTTGGTCCAAGAATCATCCAAGTGGACCAAGTTCGTCCATTTTGGTCTTTCTTCGTTTCGACTAGCTTCAAAGTTGACCGAAGCCAAATGTCTAGCATAGATTGATGTAATATGACACAATAAACCATGTGGAGAAGTTTGAGACCAACAAAGAGAGATTTGGTCCAAGAATCATCCAAGTGGACCAAGTTCGTCCATTTTGGTCTTTCTTCGTTTCGACTAGCTTCAAAGTTGACCGAAGCCAAATGTCAAGCATAGATTGATGTAATATGACACAATAAACCATGTGGAGAAGTTTGAGACCAACAAAGAGAGATTTGGTCCAAGAATCATCCAAGTGGACCAAGTTCGTCCATTTTGGTCTTTCTTCGTTTCGACTAGCTTCAAAGTGACCGAAGCCAAATGTCAAGCATAGATTGATGTAATATGACACAATAAACCATGTGGAGAAGTTTGAGACCAACGAAGAGAGATTTGGTCCAAGAATCATCCAAGTGGACCAAGTTCGTCCATTTTGGTCTTTCTTCGTTTCGACTAGCTTCAAAGTTGACCGAAGCCAAATGTCTAGCATAGATTGATGTAATATGACACAATAAACCATGTGGAGAAGTTTGAGACCAACAAAGAGAGATTTGGTCCAAGAATCATCCAAGTGGACCAAGTTCGTCCATTTTGGTCTTTCTTCGTTTCGACTAGCTTCAAAGTGACCGAAGCCAAATGTCAAGCATAGATTGATGTAATATGACACAATAAACCATGTGGAGAAGTTTGAGACCAACAAAGAGAGATTTGGTCCAAGAATCATCCAAGTGGACCAAGTTCGTCCATTTTGGTCTTTCTTCGTTTCGACTAGCTTCAAAGTTGACCGAAGCCAAATGTCTAGCATAGATTGATGTAATATGACACAATAAACCATGTGGAGAAGTTTGAGACCAACGAAGAGAGATTTGGTCCAAGAATCATCCAAGTGGACCAAGTTCGTCCATTTTGGTCTTTCTTCGTTTCGACTAGCTTCAAAGTTGACCGAAGCCAAATGTCTAGCATAGATTGATGTAATATGACACAATAAACCATGTGGAGAAGTTTGAGACCAACAAAGAGAGATTTGGTCCAAGAATCATCCAAGTGGACCAAGTTCGTCCATTTTGGTCTTTCTTCGTTTCGACTAGCTTCAAAGTGACCGAAGCCAAATGTCTAGCATAGATTGATGTAATATGACACAATAAACCATGTGGAGAAGTTTGAGACCAACAAAGAGAGATTTGGTCCAAGAATCATCCAAGTGGACCAAGTTCGTCCATTTTGGTCTTTCTTCGTTTCGACTAGCTTCAAAGTGACCGAAGCCAAATGTCAAGCATAGATTGATGTAATATGACACAATAAACCATGTGGAGAAGTTTGAGACCAACAAAGAGAGATTTGGTCCAAGAATCATCCAAGTGGACCAAGTTCGTCCATTTTGGTCTTTCTTCGTTTCGACTAGCTTCAAAGTGACCGAAGCCAAATGTCTAGCATAGATTGATGTAATATGACACAATAAACCATGTGGAGAAGTTTGAGACCAACGAAGAGAGATTTGGTCCAAGAATCATCCAAGTGGACCAAGTTCGTCCATTTTGGTCTTTCTTCGTTTCGACTAGCTTCAAAGTTGACCGAAGCCAAATGTCAAGCATAGATTGATGTAATATGACACAATAAACCATGTGGAGAAGTTTGAGACCAACGAAGAGAGATTTGGTCCAAGAATCATCCAAGTGGACCAAGTTCGTCCATTTTGGTCTTTCTTCGTTTCGACTAGCTTCAAAGTGACCGAAGCCAAATGTCTAGCATAGATTGATGTAATATGACACAATAAACCATGTGGAGAAGTTTGAGACCAACAAAGAGAGATTTGGTCCAAGAATCATCCAAGTGGACCAAGTTCGTCCATTTTGGTCTTTCTTCGTTTCGACTAGCTTCAAAGTTGACCGAAGCCAAATGTCTAGCATAGATTGATGTAATATGACACAATAAACCATGTGGAGAAGTTTGAGACCAACGAAGAGAGATTTGGTCCAAGAATCATCCAAGTTGACCAAGTTCGTCCATTTTGGTCTTTCTTCGTTTCGACTAGCTTCAAAGTTGACCGAAGCCAAATGTCAAGCATAGATTGATGTAATATGACACAATAAACCATGTGGAGAAGTTTGAGACCAACGAAGAGAGATTTGGTCCAAGAATCATCCAAGTGGACCAAGTTCGTCCATTTTGGTCTTTCTTCGTTTCGACTAGCTTCAAAGTTGACCGAAGCCAAATGTCAAGCATAGATTGATGTAATATGACACAATAAACCATGTGGAGAAGTTTGAGACCAACGAAGAGAGATTTGGTCCAAGAATCATCCAAGTGGACCAAGTTCGTCCATTTTGGTCTTTCTTCGTTTCGACTAGCTTCAAAGTTGACCGAAGCCAAATGTCAAGCATAGATTGATGTAATATGACACAATAAACCATGTGGAGAAGTTTGAGACCAACAAAGAGAGATTTGGTCCAAGAATCATCCAAGTGGACCAAGTTCGTCCATTTTGGTCTTTCTTCGTTTCGACTAGCTTCAAAGTTGACCGAAGCCAAATGTCAAGCATAGATTGATGTAATATGACACAATAAACCATGTGGAGAAGTTTGAGACCAACAAAGAGAGATTTGGTCCAAGAATCATCCAAGTGGACCAAGTTCGTCCATTTTGGTCTTTCTTCGTTTCGACTAGCTTCAAAGTGACCGAAGCCAAATGTCAAGCATAGATTGATGTAATATGACACAATAAACCATGTGGAGAAGTTTGAGACCAACAAAGAGAGATTTGGTCCAAGAATCATCCAAGTGGACCAAGTTCGTCCATTTTGGTCTTTCTTCGTTTCGACTAGCTTCAAAGTGACCGAAGCCAAATGTCTAGCATAGATTGATGTAATATGACACAATAAACCATGTGGAGAAGTTTGAGACCAACGAAGAGAGATTTGGTCCAAGAATCATCCAAGTGGACCAAGTTCGTCCATTTTGGTCTTTCTTCGTTTCGACTAGCTTCAAAGTTGACCGAAGCCAAATGTCTAGCATAGATTGATGTAATATGACACAATAAACCATGTGGAGAAGTTTGAGACCAACGAAGAGAGATTTGGTCCAAGAATCATCCAAGTGGACCAAGTTCGTCCATTTTGGTCTTTCTTCGTTTCGACAAGCTTCAAAGTGAACCGAAGCCAAATGTCTAGCATAGATTGATGTAATATGACACAATAAACCATGTGGAGAAGTTTGAGACCAACGAAGAGAGATTTGGTCCAAGAATCATCCAAGTGGACCAAGTTCGTCCATTTTGGTCTTTCTTCGTTTCGACTAGCTTCAAAGTTGACCGAAGCCAAATGTCTAGCATAGATTGATGTAATATGACACAATAAACCATGTGGAGAAGTTTGAGACCAACAAAGAGAGATTTGGTCCAAGAATCATCCAAGTGGACCAAGTTCGTCCATTTTGGTCTTTCTTCGTTTCGACTAGCTTCAAAGTTGACCGAAGCCAAATGTCTAGCATAGATTGATGTAATATGACACAATAAACCATGTGGAGAAGTTTGAGACCAACAAAGAGAGATTTGGTCCAAGAATCATCCAAGTGGACCAAGTTCGTCCATTTTGGTCTTTCTTCGTTTCGACTAGCTTCAAAGTTGACCGAAGCCAAATGTCTAGCATAGATTGATGTAATATGACACAATAAACCATGTGGAGAAGTTTGAGACCAAAAAGAGAGATTTGGTCCAAGAATCATCCAAGTGGACCAAGTTCGTCCATTTTGGTCTTTCTTCGTTTCGACTAGCTTCAAAGTGACCGAAGCCAAATGTCTAGCATAGATTGATGTAATATGACACAATAAACCATGTGGAGAAGTTTGAGACCAACGAAGAGAGATTTGGTCCAAGAATCATCCAAGTGGACCAAGTTCGTCCATTTTGGTCTTTCTTCGTTTCGACTAGCTTCAAAGTTGACCGAAGCCAAATGTCTAGCATAGATTGATGTAATATGACACAATAAACCATGTGGAGAAGTTTGAGACCAACAAAGAGAGATTTGGTCCAAGAATCATCCAAGTGGACCAAGTTCGTCCATTTTGGTCTTTCTTCGTTTCGACTAGCTTCAAAGTGACCGAAGCCAAATGTCTAGCATAGATTGATGTAATATGACACAATAAACCATGTGGAGAAGTTTGAGACCAACAAAGAGAGATTTGGTCCAAGAATCATCCAAGTGGACCAAGTTCGTCCATTTTGGTCTTTCTTCGTTTCGACTAGCTTCAAAGTGACCGAAGCCAAATGTCTAGCATAGATTGATGTAATATGACACAATAAACCATGTGGAGAAGTTTGAGACCAACAAAGAGAGATTTGGTCCAAGAATCATCCAAGTGGACCAAGTTCGTCCATTTTGGTCTTTCTTCGTTTCGACTAGCTTCAAAGTTGACCGAAGCCAAATGTCTAGCATAGATTGATGTAATATGACACAATAAACCATGTGGAGAAGTTTGAGACCAACGAAGAGAGATTTGGTCCAAGAATCATCCAAGTGGACCAAGTTCGTCCATTTTGGTCTTTCTTCGTTTCGACTAGCTTCAAAGTTGACCGAAGCCAAATGTCTAGCATAGATTGATGTAATATGACACAATAAACCATGTGGAGAAGTTTGAGACCAACGAAGAGAGATTTGGTCCAAGAATCATCCAAGTGGACCAAGTTCGTCCATTTTGGTCTTTCTTCGTTTCGACTAGCTTCAAAGTGACCGAAGCCAAATGTCTAGCATAGATTGATGTAATATGACACAATAAACCATGTGGAGAAGTTTGAGACCAACAAAGAGAGATTTGGTCCAAGAATCATCCAAGTGGACCAAGTTCGTCCATTTTGGTCTTTCTTCGTTTCGACTAGCTTCAAAGTGACCGAAGCCAAATGTCAAGCATAGATTGATGTAATATGACACAATAAACCATGTGGAGAAGTTTGAGACCAACAAAGAGAGATTTGGTCCAAGAATCATCCAAGTGGACCAAGTTCGTCCATTTTGGTCTTTCTTCGTTTCGACTAGCTTCAAAGTTGACCGAAGCCAAATGTCAAGCATAGATTGATGTAATATGACACAATAAACCATGTGGAGAAGTTTGAGACCAACAAAGAGAGATTTGGTCCAAGAATCATCCAAGTGGACCAAGTTCGTCCATTTTGGTCTTTCTTCGTTTCGACTAGCTTCAAAGTTGACCGAAGCCAAATGTCTAGCATAGATTGATGTAATATGACACAATAAACCATGTGGAGAAGTTTGAGACCAACAAAGAGAGATTTGGTCCAAGAATCATCCAAGTGGACCAAGTTCGTCCATTTTGGTCTTTCTTCGTTTCGACTAGCTTCAAAGTGACCGAAGCCAAATGTCTAGCATAGATTGATGTAATATGACACAATAAACCATGTGGAGAAGTTTGAGACCAACAAAGAGAGATTTGGTCCAAGAATCATCCAAGTGGACCAAGTTCGTCCATTTTGGTCTTTCTTCGTTTCGACTAGCTTCAAAGTTGACCGAAGCCAAATGTCTAGCATAGATTGATGTAATATGACACAATAAACCATGTGGAGAAGTTTGAGACCAACAAAGAGAGATTTGGTCCAAGAATCATCCAAGTGGACCAAGTTCGTCCATTTTGGTCTTTCTTCGTTTCGACTAGCTTCAAAGTGACCGAAGCCAAATGTCTAGCATAGATTGATGTAATATGACACAATAAACCATGTGGAGAAGTTTGAGACCAACGAAGAGAGATTTGGTCCAAGAATCATCCAAGTGGACCAAGTTCGTCCATTTTGGTCTTTCTTCGTTTCGACTAGCTTCAAAGTTGACCGAAGCCAAATGTCTAGCATAGATTGATGTAATATGACACAATAAACCATGTGGAGAAGTTTGAGACCAACGAAGAGAGATTTGGTCCAAGAATCATCCAAGTGGACCAAGTTCGTCCATTTTGGTCTTTCTTCGTTTCGACTAGCTTCAAAGTGACCGAAGCCAAATGTCTAGCATAGATTGATGTAATATGACACAATAAACCATGTGGAGAAGTTTGAGACCAACGAAGAGAGATTTGGTCCAAGAATCATCCAAGTGGACCAAGTTCGTCCATTTTGGTCTTTCTTCGTTTCGACTAGCTTCAAAGTTGACCGAAGCCAAATGTCTAGCATAGATTGATGTAATATGACACAATAAACCATGTGGAGAAGTTTGAGACCAACAAAGAGAGATTTGGTCCAAGAATCATCCAAGTGGACCAAGTTCGTCCATTTTGGTCTTTCTTCGTTTCGACTAGCTTCAAAGTTGACCGAAGCCAAATGTCTAGCATAGATTGATGTAATATGACACAATAAACCATGTGGAGAAGTTTGAGACCAACGAAGAGAGATTTGGTCCAAGAATCATCCAAGTGGACCAAGTTCGTCCATTTTGGTCTTTCTTCGTTTCGACTAGCTTCAAAGTTGACCGAAGCCAAATGTCTAGCATAGATTGATGTAATATGACACAATAAACCATGTGGAGAAGTTTGAGACCAACGAAGAGAGATTTGGTCCAAGAATCATCCAAGTGGACCAAGTTCGTCCATTTTGGTCTTTCTTCGTTTCGACTAGCTTCAAAGTTGACCGAAGCCAAATGTCTAGCATAGATTGATGTAATATGACACAATAAACCATGTGGAGAAGTTTGAGACCAACGAAGAGAGATTTGGTCCAAGAATCATCCAAGTGGACCAAGTTCGTCCATTTTGGTCTTTCTTCGTTTCGACTAGCTTCAAAGTTGACCGAAGCCAAATGTCTAGCATAGATTGATGTAATATGACACAATAAACCATGTGGAGAAGTTTGAGACCAACAAAGAGAGATTTGGTCCAAGAATCATCCAAGTGGACCAAGTTCGTCCATTTTGGTCTTTCTTCGTTTCGACTAGCTTCAAAGTGAACCGAAGCCAAATGTCAAGCATAGATTGATGTAATATGACACAATAAACCATGTGGAGAAGTTTGAGACCAACGAAGAGAGATTTGGTCCAAGAATCATCCAAGTGGACCAAGTTCGTCCATTTTGGTCTTTCTTCGTTTCGACTAGCTTCAAAGTTGACCGAAGCCAAATGTCTAGCATAGATTGATGTAATATGACACAATAAACCATGTGGAGAAGTTTGAGACCAACAAAGAGAGATTTGGTCCAAGAATCATCCAAGTGGACCAAGTTCGTCCATTTTGGTCTTTCTTCGTTTCGACTAGCTTCAAAGTGACCGAAGCCAAATGTCTAGCATAGATTGATGTAATATGACACAATAAACCATGTGGAGAAGTTTGAGACCAACGAAGAGAGATTTGGTCCAAGAATCATCCAAGTGGACCAAGTTCGTCCATTTTGGTCTTTCTTCGTTTCGACTAGCTTCAAAGTTGACCGAAGCCAAATGTCTAGCATAGATTGATGTAATATGACACAATAAACCATGTGGAGAAGTTTGAGACCAACAAAGAGAGATTTGGTCCAAGAATCATCCAAGTGGACCAAGTTCGTCCATTTTGGTCTTTCTTCGTTTCGACTAGCTTCAAAGTGACCGAAGCCAAATGTCTAGCATAGATTGATGTAATATGACACAATAAACCATGTGGAGAAGTTTGAGACCAACAAAGAGAGATTTGGTCCAAGAATCATCCAAGTGGACCAAGTTCGTCCATTTTGGTCTTTCTTCGTTTCGACTAGCTTCAAAGTTGACCGAAGCCAAATGTCTAGCATAGATTGATGTAATATGACACAATAAACCATGTGGAGAAGTTTGAGACCAACAAAGAGAGATTTGGTCCAAGAATCATCCAAGTGGACCAAGTTCGTCCATTTTGGTCTTTCTTCGTTTCGACTAGCTTCAAAGTGAACCGAAGCCAAATGTCTAGCATAGATTGATGTAATATGACACAATAAACCATGTGGAGAAGTTTGAGACCAACGAAGAGAGATTTGGTCCAAGAATCATCCAAGTGGACCAAGTTCGTCCATTTTGGTCTTTCTTCGTTTCGACTAGCTTCAAAGTGACCGAAGCCAAATGTCTAGCATAGATTGATGTAATATGACACAATAAACCATGTGGAGAAGTTTGAGACCAACGAAGAGAGATTTGGTCCAAGAATCATCCAAGTGGACCAAGTTCGTCCATTTTGGTCTTTCTTCGTTTCGACTAGCTTCAAAGTTGACCGAAGCCAAATGTCTAGCATAGATTGATGTAATATGACACAATAAACCATGTGGAGAAGTTTGAGACCAACGAAGAGAGATTTGGTCCAAGAATCATCCAAGTGGACCAAGTTCGTCCATTTTGGTCTTTCTTCGTTTCGACTAGCTTCAAAGTTGACCGAAGCCAAATGTCTAGCATAGATTGATGTAATATGACACAATAAACCATGTGGAGAAGTTTGAGACCAACAAAGAGAGATTTGGTCCAAGAATCATCCAAGTGGACCAAGTTCGTCCATTTTGGTCTTTCTTCGTTTCGACTAGCTTCAAAGTTGACCGAAGCCAAATGTCTAGCATAGATTGATGTAATATGACACAATAAACCATGTGGAGAAGTTTGAGACCAACAAAGAGAGATTTGGTCCAAGAATCATCCAAGTGGACCAAGTTCGTCCATTTTGGTCTTTCTTCGTTTCGACTAGCTTCAAAGTTGACCGAAGCCAAATGTCTAGCATAGATTGATGTAATATGACACAATAAACCATGTGGAGAAGTTTGAGACCAACGAAGAGAGATTTGGTCCAAGAATCATCCAAGTGGACCAAGTTCGTCCATTTTGGTCTTTCTTCGTTTCGACTAGCTTCAAAGTTGACCGAAGCCAAATGTCTAGCATAGATTGATGTAATATGACACAATAAACCATGTGGAGAAGTTTGAGACCAACAAAGAGAGATTTGGTCCAAGAATCATCCAAGTGGACCAAGTTCGTCCATTTTGGTCTTTCTTCGTTTCGACTAGCTTCAAAGTGACCGAAGCCAAATGTCTAGCATAGATTGATGTAATATGACACAATAAACCATGTGGAGAAGTTTGAGACCAACAAAGAGAGATTTGGTCCAAGAATCATCCAAGTGGACCAAGTTCGTCCATTTTGGTCTTTCTTCGTTTCGACTAGCTTCAAAGTTGACCGAAGCCAAATGTCAAGCATAGATTGATGTAATATGACACAATAAACCATGTGGAGAAGTTTGAGACCAACGAAGAGAGATTTGGTCCAAGAATCATCCAAGTGGACCAAGTTCGTCCATTTTGGTCTTTCTTCGTTTCGACTAGCTTCAAAGTTGACCGAAGCCAAATGTCTAGCATAGATTGATGTAATATGACACAATAAACCATGTGGAGAAGTTTGAGACCAACAAAGAGAGATTTGGTCCAAGAATCATCCAAGTGGACCAAGTTCGTCCATTTTGGTCTTTCTTCGTTTCGACTAGCTTCAAAGTGACCGAAGCCAAATGTCTAGCATAGATTGATGTAATATGACACAATAAACCATGTGGAGAAGTTTGAGACCAACGAAGAGAGATTTGGTCCAAGAATCATCCAAGTGGACCAAGTTCGTCCATTTTGGTCTTTCTTCGTTTCGACTAGCTTCAAAGTTGACCGAAGCCAAATGTCTAGCATAGATTGATGTAATATGACACAATAAACCATGTGGAGAAGTTTGAGACCAACGAAGAGAGATTTGGTCCAAGAATCATCCAAGTGGACCAAGTTCGTCCATTTTGGTCTTTCTTCGTTTCGACTAGCTTCAAAGTTGACCGAAGCCAAATGTCTAGCATAGATTGATGTAATATGACACAATAAACCATGTGGAGAAGTTTGAGACCAACAAAGAGAGATTTGGTCCAAGAATCATCCAAGTGGACCAAGTTCGTCCATTTTGGTCTTTCTTCGTTTCGACTAGCTTCAAAGTGACCGAAGCCAAATGTCTAGCATAGATTGATGTAATATGACACAATAAACCATGTGGAGAAGTTTGAGACCAACAAAGAGAGATTTGGTCCAAGAATCATCCAAGTGGACCAAGTTCGTCCATTTTGGTCTTTCTTCGTTTCGACTAGCTTCAAAGTGACCGAAGCCAAATGTCTAGCATAGATTGATGTAATATGACACAATAAACCATGTGGAGAAGTTTGAGACCAACAAAGAGAGATTTGGTCCAAGAATCATCCAAGTGGACCAAGTTCGTCCATTTTGGTCTTTCTTCGTTTCGACTAGCTTCAAAGTTGACCGAAGCCAAATGTCTAGCATAGATTGATGTAATATGACACAATAAACCATGTGGAGAAGTTTGAGACCAACGAAGAGAGATTTGGTCCAAGAATCATCCAAGTGGACCAAGTTCGTCCATTTTGGTCTTTCTTCGTTTCGACTAGCTTCAAAGTTGACCGAAGCCAAATGTCTAGCATAGATTGATGTAATATGACACAATAAACCATGTGGAGAAGTTTGAGACCAACGAAGAGAGATTTGGTCCAAGAATCATCCAAGTGGACCAAGTTCGTCCATTTTGGTCTTTCTTCGTTTCGACTAGCTTCAAAGTTGACCGAAGCCAAATGTCTAGCATAGATTGATGTAATATGACACAATAAACCATGTGGAGAAGTTTGAGACCAACAAAGAGAGATTTGGTCCAAGAATCATCCAAGTGGACCAAGTTCGTCCATTTTGGTCTTTCTTCGTTTCGACTAGCTTCAAAGTGACCGAAGCCAAATGTCAAGCATAGATTGATGTAATATGACACAATAAACCATGTGGAGAAGTTTGAGACCAACGAAGAGAGATTTGGTCCAAGAATCATCCAAGTGGACCAAGTTCGTCCATTTTGGTCTTTCTTCGTTTCGACTAGCTTCAAAGTTGACCGAAGCCAAATGTCTAGCATAGATTGATGTAATATGACACAATAAACCATGTGGAGAAGTTTGAGACCAACAAAGAGAGATTTGGTCCAAGAATCATCCAAGTGGACCAAGTTCGTCCATTTTGGTCTTTCTTCGTTTCGACTAGCTTCAAAGTTGACCGAAGCCAAATGTCTAGCATAGATTGATGTAATATGACACAATAAACCATGTGGAGAAGTTTGAGACCAACAAAGAGAGATTTGGTCCAAGAATCATCCAAGTGGACCAAGTTCGTCCATTTTGGTCTTTCTTCGTTTCGACTAGCTTCAAAGTTGACCGAAGCCAAATGTCTAGCATAGATTGATGTAATATGACACAATAAACCATGTGGAGAAGTTTGAGACCAACGAAGAGAGATTTGGTCCAAGAATCATCCAAGTGGACCAAGTTCGTCCATTTTGGTCTTTCTTCGTTTCGACTAGCTTCAAAGTTGACCGAAGCCAAATGTCAAGCATAGATTGATGTAATATGACACAATAAACCATGTGGAGAAGTTTGAGACCAACAAAGAGAGATTTGGTCCAAGAATCATCCAAGTGGACCAAGTTCGTCCATTTTGGTCTTTCTTCGTTTCGACTAGCTTCAAAGTTGACCGAAGCCAAATGTCAAGCATAGATTGATGTAATATGACACAATAAACCATGTGGAGAAGTTTGAGACCAACGAAGAGAGATTTGGTCCAAGAATCATCCAAGTGGACCAAGTTCGTCCATTTTGGTCTTTCTTCGTTTCGACTAGCTTCAAAGTGACCGAAGCCAAATGTCTAGCATAGATTGATGTAATATGACACAATAAACCATGTGGAGAAGTTTGAGACCAACGAAGAGAGATTTGGTCCAAGAATCATCCAAGTGGACCAAGTTCGTCCATTTTGGTCTTTCTTCGTTTCGACTAGCTTCAAAGTTGACCGAAGCCAAATGTCTAGCATAGATTGATGTAATATGACACAATAAACCATGTGGAGAAGTTTGAGACCAACGAAGAGAGATTTGGTCCAAGAATCATCCAAGTGGACCAAGTTCGTCCATTTTGGTCTTTCTTCGTTTCGACTAGCTTCAAAGTTGACCGAAGCCAAATGTCTAGCATAGATTGATGTAATATGACACAATAAACCATGTGGAGAAGTTTGAGACCAACAAAGAGAGATTTGGTCCAAGAATCATCCAAGTGGACCAAGTTCGTCCATTTTGGTCTTTCTTCGTTTCGACTAGCTTCAAAGTTGACCGAAGCCAAATGTCAAGCATAGATTGATGTAATATGACACAATAAACCATGTGGAGAAGTTTGAGACCAACGAAGAGAGATTTGGTCCAAGAATCATCCAAGTGGACCAAGTTCGTCCATTTTGGTCTTTCTTCGTTTCGACTAGCTTCAAAGTTGACCGAAGCCAAATGTCAAGCATAGATTGATGTAATATGACACAATAAACCATGTGGAGAAGTTTGAGACCAACAAAGAGAGATTTGGTCCAAGAATCATCCAAGTGGACCAAGTTCGTCCATTTTGGTCTTTCTTCGTTTCGACTAGCTTCAAAGTGACCGAAGCCAAATGTCAAGCATAGATTGATGTAATATGACACAATAAACCATGTGGAGAAGTTTGAGACCAACGAAGAGAGATTTGGTCCAAGAATCATCCAAGTGGACCAAGTTCGTCCATTTTGGTCTTTCTTCGTTTCGACTAGCTTCAAAGTTGACCGAAGCCAAATGTCTAGCATAGATTGATGTAATATGACACAATAAACCATGTGGAGAAGTTTGAGACCAACGAAGAGAGATTTGGTCCAAGAATCATCCAAGTGGACCAAGTTCGTCCATTTTGGTCTTTCTTCGTTTCGACTAGCTTCAAAGTGACCGAAGCCAAATGTCTAGCATAGATTGATGTAATATGACACAATAAACCATGTGGAGAAGTTTGAGACCAACGAAGAGAGATTTGGTCCAAGAATCATCCAAGTGGACCAAGTTCGTCCATTTTGGTCTTTCTTCGTTTCGACTAGCTTCAAAGTTGACCGAAGCCAAATGTCAAGCATAGATTGATGTAATATGACACAATAAACCATGTGGAGAAGTTTGAGACCAACAAAGAGAGATTTGGTCCAAGAATCATCCAAGTGGACCAAGTTCGTCCATTTTGGTCTTTCTTCGTTTCGACTAGCTTCAAAGTTGACCGAAGCCAAATGTCAAGCATAGATTGATGTAATATGACACAATAAACCATGTGGAGAAGTTTGAGACCAACAAAGAGAGATTTGGTCCAAGAATCATCCAAGTGGACCAAGTTCGTCCATTTTGGTCTTTCTTCGTTTCGACTAGCTTCAAAGTTGACCGAAGCCAAATGTCAAGCATAGATTGATGTAATATGACACAATAAACCATGTGGAGAAGTTTGAGACCAACGAAGAGAGATTTGGTCCAAGAATCATCCAAGTGGACCAAGTTCGTCCATTTTGGTCTTTCTTCGTTTCGACTAGCTTCAAAGTTGACCGAAGCCAAATGTCAAGCATAGATTGATGTAATATGACACAATAAACCATGTGGAGAAGTTTGAGACCAACGAAGAGAGATTTGGTCCAAGAATCATCCAAGTGGACCAAGTTCGTCCATTTTGGTCTTTCTTCGTTTCGACTAGCTTCAAAGTGACCGAAGCCAAATGTCTAGCATAGATTGATGTAATATGACACAATAAACCATGTGGAGAAGTTTGAGACCAACGAAGAGAGATTTGGTCCAAGAATCATCCAAGTGGACCAAGTTCGTCCATTTTGGTCTTTCTTCGTTTCGACTAGCTTCAAAGTTGACCGAAGCCAAATGTCAAGCATAGATTGATGTAATATGACACAATAAACCATGTGGAGAAGTTTGAGACCAACGAAGAGAGATTTGGTCCAAGAATCATCCAAGTGGACCAAGTTCGTCCATTTTGGTCTTTCTTCGTTTCGACTAGCTTCAAAGTTGACCGAAGCCAAATGTCAAGCATAGATTGATGTAATATGACACAATAAACCATGTGGAGAAGTTTGAGACCAACGAAGAGAGATTTGGTCCAAGAATCATCCAAGTGGACCAAGTTCGTCCATTTTGGTCTTTCTTCGTTTCGACTAGCTTCAAAGTTGACCGAAGCCAAATGTCAAGCATAGATTGATGTAATATGACACAATAAACCATGTGGAGAAGTTTGAGACCAACGAAGAGAGATTTGGTCCAAGAATCATCCAAGTGGACCAAGTTCGTCCATTTTGGTCTTTCTTCGTTTCGACTAGCTTCAAAGTTGACCGAAGCCAAATGTCTAGCATAGATTGATGTAATATGACACAATAAACCATGTGGAGAAGTTTGAGACCAACGAAGAGAGATTTGGTCCAAGAATCATCCAAGTGGACCAAGTTCGTCCATTTTGGTCTTTCTTCGTTTCGACTAGCTTCAAAGTGACCGAAGCCAAATGTCTAGCATAGATTGATGTAATATGACACAATAAACCATGTGGAGAAGTTTGAGACCAACGAAGAGAGATTTGGTCCAAGAATCATCCAAGTGGACCAAGTTCGTCCATTTTGGTCTTTCTTCGTTTCGACTAGCTTCAAAGTTGACCGAAGCCAAATGTCAAGCATAGATTGATGTAATATGACACAATAAACCATGTGGAGAAGTTTGAGACCAACGAAGAGAGATTTGGTCCAAGAATCATCCAAGTGGACCAAGTTCGTCCATTTTGGTCTTTCTTCGTTTCGACTAGCTTCAAAGTTGACCGAAGCCAAATGTCAAGCATAGATTGATGTAATATGACACAATAAACCATGTGGAGAAGTTTGAGACCAACGAAGAGAGATTTGGTCCAAGAATCATCCAAGTGGACCAAGTTCGTCCATTTTGGTCTTTCTTCGTTTCGACTAGCTTCAAAGTGACCGAAGCCAAATGTCAAGCATAGATTGATGTAATATGACACAATAAACCATGTGGAGAAGTTTGAGACCAACGAAGAGAGATTTGGTCCAAGAATCATCCAAGTGGACCAAGTTCGTCCATTTTGGTCTTTCTTCGTTTCGACTAGCTTCAAAGTTGACCGAAGCCAAATGTCTAGCATAGATTGATGTAATATGACACAATAAACCATGTGGAGAAGTTTGAGACCAACAAAGAGAGATTTGGTCCAAGAATCATCCAAGTGGACCAAGTTCGTCCATTTTGGTCTTTCTTCGTTTCGACTAGCTTCAAAGTGACCGAAGCCAAATGTCAAGCATAGATTGATGTAATATGACACAATAAACCATGTGGAGAAGTTTGAGACCAACGAAGAGAGATTTGGTCCAAGAATCATCCAAGTGGACCAAGTTCGTCCATTTTGGTCTTTCTTCGTTTCGACTAGCTTCAAAGTTGACCGAAGCCAAATGTCAAGCATAGATTGATGTAATATGACACAATAAACCATGTGGAGAAGTTTGAGACCAACGAAGAGAGATTTGGTCCAAGAATCATCCAAGTGGACCAAGTTCGTCCATTTTGGTCTTTCTTCGTTTCGACTAGCTTCAAAGTTGACCGAAGCCAAATGTCAAGCATAGATTGATGTAATATGACACAATAAACCATGTGGAGAAGTTTGAGACCAACGAAGAGAGATTTGGTCCAAGAATCATCCAAGTGGACCAAGTTCGTCCATTTTGGTCTTTCTTCGTTTCGACTAGCTTCAAAGTGACCGAAGCCAAATGTCAAGCATAGATTGATGTAATATGACACAATAAACCATGTGGAGAAGTTTGAGACCAACGAAGAGAGATTTGGTCCAAGAATCATCCAAGTGGACCAAGTTCGTCCATTTTGGTCTTTCTTCGTTTCGACTAGCTTCAAAGTTGACCGAAGCCAAATGTCTAGCATAGATTGATGTAATATGACACAATAAACCATGTGGAGAAGTTTGAGACCAACGAAGAGAGATTTGGTCCAAGAATCATCCAAGTGGACCAAGTTCGTCCATTTTGGTCTTTCTTCGTTTCGACTAGCTTCAAAGTGACCGAAGCCAAATGTCAAGCATAGATTGATGTAATATGACACAATAAACCATGTGGAGAAGTTTGAGACCAACGAAGAGAGATTTGGTCCAAGAATCATCCAAGTGGACCAAGTTCGTCCATTTTGGTCTTTCTTCGTTTCGACTAGCTTCAAAGTTGACCGAAGCCAAATGTCAAGCATAGATTGATGTAATATGACACAATAAACCATGTGGAGAAGTTTGAGACCAACGAAGAGAGATTTGGTCCAAGAATCATCCAAGTGGACCAAGTTCGTCCATTTTGGTCTTTCTTCGTTTCGACTAGCTTCAAAGTTGACCGAAGCCAAATGTCTAGCATAGATTGATGTAATATGACACAATAAACCATGTGGAGAAGTTTGAGACCAACGAAGAGAGATTTGGTCCAAGAATCATCCAAGTGGACCAAGTTCGTCCATTTTGGTCTTTCTTCGTTTCGACTAGCTTCAAAGTGACCGAAGCCAAATGTCAAGCATAGATTGATGTAATATGACACAATAAACCATGTGGAGAAGTTTGAGACCAACGAAGAGAGATTTGGTCCAAGAATCATCCAAGTTGACCAAGTTCGTCCATTTTGGTCTTTCTTCGTTTCGACTAGCTTCAAAGTTGACCGAAGCCAAATGTCAAGCATAGATTGATGTAATATGACACAATAAACCATGTGGAGAAGTTTGAGACCAACAAAGAGAGATTTGGTCCAAGAATCATCCAAGTGGACCAAGTTCGTCCATTTTGGTCTTTCTTCGTTTCGACTAGCTTCAAAGTTGACCGAAGCCAAATGTCAAGCATAGATTGATGTAATATGACACAATAAACCATGTGGAGAAGTTTGAGACCAACGAAGAGAGATTTGGTCCAAGAATCATCCAAGTGGACCAAGTTCGTCCATTTTGGTCTTTCTTCGTTTCGACTAGCTTCAAAGTTGACCGAAGCCAAATGTCAAGCATAGATTGATGTAATATGACACAATAAACCATGTGGAGAAGTTTGAGACCAACGAAGAGAGATTTGGTCCAAGAATCATCCAAGTGACCAAGTTCGTCCATTTTGGTCTTTCTTCGTTTCGACTAGCTTCAAAGTTGACCGAAGCCAAATGTCAAGCATAGATTGATGTAATATGACACAATAAACCATGTGGAGAAGTTTGAGACCAACGAAGAGAGATTTGGTCCAAGAATCATCCAAGTGGACCAAGTTCGTCCATTTTGGTCTTTCTTCGTTTCGACTAGCTTCAAAGTGACCGAAGCCAAATGTCAAGCATAGATTGATGTAATATGACACAATAAACCATGTGGAGAAGTTTGAGACCAACGAAGAGAGATTTGGTCCAAGAATCATCCAAGTGGACCAAGTTCGTCCATTTTGGTCTTTCTTCGTTTCGACTAGCTTCAAAGTTGACCGAAGCCAAATGTCAAGCATAGATTGATGTAATATGACACAATAAACCATGTGGAGAAGTTTGAGACCAACGAAGAGAGATTTGGTCCAAGAATCATCCAAGTGGACCAAGTTCGTCCATTTTGGTCTTTCTTCGTTTCGACTAGCTTCAAAGTGACCGAAGCCAAATGTCTAGCATAGATTGATGTAATATGACACAATAAACCATGTGGAGAAGTTTGAGACCAACGAAGAGAGATTTGGTCCAAGAATCATCCAAGTGGACCAAGTTCGTCCATTTTGGTCTTTCTTCGTTTCGACTAGCTTCAAAGTGACCGAAGCCAAATGTCAAGCATAGATTGATGTAATATGACACAATAAACCATGTGGAGAAGTTTGAGACCAACGAAGAGAGATTTGGTCCAAGAATCATCCAAGTGGACCAAGTTCGTCCATTTTGGTCTTTCTTCGTTTCGACTAGCTTCAAAGTTGACCGAAGCCAAATGTCTAGCATAGATTGATGTAATATGACACAATAAACCATGTGGAGAAGTTTGAGACCAACAAAGAGAGATTTGGTCCAAGAATCATCCAAGTGGACCAAGTTCGTCCATTTTGGTCTTTCTTCGTTTCGACTAGCTTCAAAGTGACCGAAGCCAAATGTCAAGCATAGATTGATGTAATATGACACAATAAACCATGTGGAGAAGTTTGAGACCAACGAAGAGAGATTTGGTCCAAGAATCATCCAAGTGGACCAAGTTCGTCCATTTTGGTCTTTCTTCGTTTCGACTAGCTTCAAAGTTGACCGAAGCCAAATGTCTAGCATAGATTGATGTAATATGACACAATAAACCATGTGGAGAAGTTTGAGACCAACGAAGAGAGATTTGGTCCAAGAATCATCCAAGTGGACCAAGTTCGTCCATTTTGGTCTTTCTTCGTTTCGACTAGCTTCAAAGTTGACCGAAGCCAAATGTCTAGCATAGATTGATGTAATATGACACAATAAACCATGTGGAGAAGTTTGAGACCAACGAAGAGAGATTTGGTCCAAGAATCATCCAAGTGGACCAAGTTCGTCCATTTTGGTCTTTCTTCGTTTCGACTAGCTTCAAAGTTGACCGAAGCCAAATGTCTAGCATAGATTGATGTAATATGACACAATAAACCATGTGGAGAAGTTTGAGACCAACGAAGAGAGATTTGGTCCAAGAATCATCCAAGTGGACCAAGTTCGTCCATTTTGGTCTTTCTTCGTTTCGACTAGCTTCAAAGTTGACCGAAGCCAAATGTCTAGCATAGATTGATGTAATATGACACAATAAACCATGTGGAGAAGTTTGAGACCAACAAAGAGAGATTTGGTCCAAGAATCATCCAAGTGGACCAAGTTCGTCCATTTTGGTCTTTCTTCGTTTCGACTAGCTTCAAAGTTGACCGAAGCCAAATGTCAAGCATAGATTGATGTAATATGACACAATAAACCATGTGGAGAAGTTTGAGACCAACGAAGAGAGATTTGGTCCAAGAATCATCCAAGTGGACCAAGTTCGTCCATTTTGGTCTTTCTTCGTTTCGACTAGCTTCAAAGTGACCGAAGCCAAATGTCAAGCATAGATTGATGTAATATGACACAATAAACCATGTGGAGAAGTTTGAGACCAACGAAGAGAGATTTGGTCCAAGAATCATCCAAGTGGACCAAGTTCGTCCATTTTGGTCTTTCTTCGTTTCGACTAGCTTCAAAGTTGACCGAAGCCAAATGTCAAGCATAGATTGATGTAATATGACACAATAAACCATGTGGAGAAGTTTGAGACCAACGAAGAGAGATTTGGTCCAAGAATCATCCAAGTGGACCAAGTTCGTCCATTTTGGTCTTTCTTCGTTTCGACTAGCTTCAAAGTTGACCGAAGCCAAATGTCAAGCATAGATTGATGTAATATGACACAATAAACCATGTGGAGAAGTTTGAGACCAACGAAGAGAGATTTGGTCCAAGAATCATCCAAGTTGACCAAGTTCGTCCATTTTGGTCTTTCTTCGTTTCGACTAGCTTCAAAGTTGACCGAAGCCAAATGTCAAGCATAGATTGATGTAATATGACACAATAAACCATGTGGAGAAGTTTGAGACCAACGAAGAGAGATTTGGTCCAAGAATCATCCAAGTGGACCAAGTTCGTCCATTTTGGTCTTTCTTCGTTTCGACTAGCTTCAAAGTGACCGAAGCCAAATGTCTAGCATAGATTGATGTAATATGACACAATAAACCATGTGGAGAAGTTTGAGACCAACGAAGAGAGATTTGGTCCAAGAATCATCCAAGTGGACCAAGTTCGTCCATTTTGGTCTTTCTTCGTTTCGACTAGCTTCAAAGTTGACCGAAGCCAAATGTCAAGCATAGATTGATGTAATATGACACAATAAACCATGTGGAGAAGTTTGAGACCAACGAAGAGAGATTTGGTCCAAGAATCATCCAAGTGGACCAAGTTCGTCCATTTTGGTCTTTCTTCGTTTCGACAAGCTTCAAAGTTGACCGAAGCCAAATGTCTAGCATAGATTGATGTAATATGACACAATAAACCATGTGGAGAAGTTTGAGACCAACGAAGAGAGATTTGGTCCAAGAATCATCCAAGTTGACCAAGTTCGTCCATTTTGGTCTTTCTTCGTTTCGACAAGCTTCAAAGTTGACCGAAGCCAAATGTCAAGCATAGATTGATGTAATATGACACAATAAACCATGTGGAGAAGTTTGAGACCAACGAAGAGAGATTTGGTCCAAGAATCATCCAAGTGGACCAAGTTCGTCCATTTTGGTCTTTCTTCGTTTCGACTAGCTTCAAAGTGAACCGAAGCCAAATGTCAAGCATAGATTGATGTAATATGACACAATAAACCATGTGGAGAAGTTTGAGACCAACGAAGAGAGATTTGGTCCAAGAATCATCCAAGTTGACCAAGTTCGTCCATTTTGGTCTTTCTTCGTTTCGACAAGCTTCAAAGTGACCGAAGCCAAATGTCAAGCATAGATTGATGTAATATGACACAATAAACCATGTGGAGAAGTTTGAGACCAACGAAGAGAGATTTGGTCCAAGAATCATCCAAGTTGACCAAGTTCGTCCATTTTGGTCTTTCTTCGTTTCGACTAGCTTCAAAGTTGACCGAAGCCAAATGTCTAGCATAGATTGATGTAATATGACACAATAAACCATGTGGAGAAGTTTGAGACCAACGAAGAGAGATTTGGTCCAAGAATCATCCAAGTTGACCAAGTTCGTCCATTTTGGTCTTTCTTCGTTTCGACTAGCTTCAAAGTTGACCGAAGCCAAATGTCAAGCATAGATTGATGTAATATGACACAATAAACCATGTGGAGAAGTTTGAGACCAACAAAGAGAGATTTGGTCCAAGAATCATCCACAGTGGACCAAGTTCGTCCATTTTGGTCTTTCTTAGTTTCGACAAGCTTCAAAGTTGACCGAAGCCAAATGTCAAGCATAGATTGATGTAATATGACACAATAAACCATGTGGAGAAGTTTGAGACCAACGAAGAGAGATTTGGTCCAAGAATCATCCAAGTTGACCAAGTTCGTCCATTTTGGTCTTTCTTCGTTTCGACAAGCTTCAAAGTTAACCGAAGCCAAATGTCTAGCATAGATTGATGTAATATGACACAATAAACCATGTGGAGAAGTTTGAGACCAACAAAGAGAGATTTGGTCCAAGAATCATCCAAGTGGACCAAGTTCGTCCATTTTGGTCTTTCTTCGTTTCGACAAGTTTCAAAGGTGAACCGAAGCCAAATGTCTGCATAGATTGATGTAATATGACACAATAAACCATGGGGAGAGTTTGAGACCAACAAAGAGAGATTTGGTCCAAGAATCATCCAAGTGGACCAAGTTCGTCCATTTTGGTCTTTCTTCGTTTCGACAAGCTTCAAAGTTTACCGAAGCCAATGTCTAAGCATAGATTGATGTAATATGACACAATAAACCATGTGGAGAAGTTTGAGACAACAAAGAGAGATTTGGTCCAAGAATCATCCAAGTGGCCAAGTTCGTCCATTTTGGTCTTTCTTCGTTTCGACAAGCTTCAAAGTTGACCGAAGCCAAATGTCAAGCATAGATTGATGTAATATGACACAATAAACCATGTGGAGAAGTTTGAGACCAACAAAGAGAGATTTGGTCCAAGAATCATCCAAGTGGACCAAGTTCGTCCATTTTGGTCTTTCTTCGTTTCGACTAGCTTCAAAGTTGACCGAAGCCAAATGTCTAGCATAGATTGATGTAATATGACACAATAAACCATGTGGAGAAGTTTGAGACCAACAAGAGAGATTTGGTCCAAGAATCATCCAAGTGGACCAAGTTCGTCCATTTTGGTCTTTCTTCGTTTCGACTAGCTTCAAAGTTGACCGAAGCCAAATGTCTAGCATAGATTGATGTAATATGACACAATAAACCATGTGGAGAAGTTTGAGACCAACAAAGAGAGATTTGGTCCAAGAATCATCCAAGTGGACCAAGTTCGTCCATTTTGGTCTTTCTCGTTTTCGACTAGCTTCAAAGTTGACCGAAGCCAAATGTCAAGCATAGATTGATGTAATATGACACAATAAACCATGTGGAGAAGTTTGAGACCAACAAAGAGAGATTTGGTCCAAGAATCATCCAAGTGGACCAAGTTCGTCCATTTTGGTCTTTCTTAGTTTCGACAAGTTTCAAAGTGACCGAAGCCAAATGTCAAGCATAGATTGATGTAATATGACACAATAAACCATGTGGAGAAGTTTGAGACAACAAACAGAGATTTGGTCCAAGAATCATCAAGTTGACCAAGTTCGTCCATTTTGGTCTTTCTTCGTTTCGACTAGCTTCAAAGTTGACCGAAGCCAAATGTCTAGCATAGATTGATGTAATATGACACAATAAACCATGTGGAGAAGTTTGAGACCAACAAAGAGAGATTTGGTCCAAGAATCATCCAAGTTGACCAAGTTCGTCCATTTTGGTCTTTCTTCGTTTTCCTCTTTTGCTGTTTGACATGTTTCAAGGTGAACCGAAACTAAATTGTCTAGCATAGATTGATGTAATATGAGCAATTAAAACATGGTGGAGAAGTTTGAGACCACGAAAGAGAGATTTGGTCCAAGAATCATCCAAGTTAACCAAGTTCGTCCATTTTGGTCTTTCTTTGTTTCGACAAGCTTCAAAGTTGACGAAGCCAAATGTCAAGCATAGATTGATGTAATATGACACAATAAACCATGTGGAGAAGTTTGAGACCAACGAAGAGAGATTTGGTCCAAGAATCATCCAAGTGGACCAAGTTCGTCCATTTTGGTCTTTCTTCGTTTCGACGAAGCTTCAAAGTGACCGAAGCCAAATGTCAAGCATAGATTGATGTAATATGACACAATAAACCATGTGGAGAAGTTGAGACCAACAAGAGAGATTTGGTCCAAGAATCATCCAACTTGACCAAGTTCGTCCATTTTGGTCTTTCTTCGTTTCGACTAGCTTCAAAGTTTACCGAAGCCAAATGTCAAGCATAGATTGATGTAATATGACACAATAAACCATGTGGAGAAGTTTGAGACCAACGAAGAGAGATTTGGTCCAAGAATCATCCAAGTGGACCAAGTTCGTCCATTTTGGTCTTTCTTCGTTTCGACTAGCTTCAAAGTTGACCGAAGCCTAATTGTCTGCATAGATTGATGTAATATGACACAATAAACCATGTGGAGAAGTTTGAGACAACAAAGAGAGATTTGGTCCAAGAATCATCCAATTCACCAAGTTCGTCCATTTTGGTCTTTCTTCGTTTCGACTAGCTTCAAAGTTGACCGAAGCCAAATGTCTAGCATAGATTGATGTAATATGACACAATAAACCATGTGGAGAAGTTTGAGACCAACAAGAGAGATTTGGTCCAAGAATCATCCAAGTGGACCAAGTTCGTCCATTTTGGTCTTTCTTCGTTTCGACTAGCTTCAAAGTTGAACGAAGCCAAATGTCTAGCATAGATTGATGTAATATGACACAATAAACCATGTGGAGAAGTTTGAGACCAACAAAGAGAGATTTGGTCCAAGAATCATCCAAGTTGATCAAGTTCGTCCATTTTGGTCTTTCTTCGTTTCGACAAGCTTTCAAGTTACGAAGCCAATGTCTAGCATAGATTGATGTAATATGACACAATAAACCATGTGGAGAAGTTTGAGACCAACAAAGAGAGATTTGGTCCAAGAATCATCAAAGTTACCAAGTTTCCCATTTTGGTCTTTCTTCTTTCGACTAGCTTCAAAGTTTCCGAAGCCAAATGTCAAGCATAGATTGATGTAATATGACACAATAAACCATGTGGAGAAGTTTGAGACCAACGAGAGAGATTTGGTCCAAGAATCATC